>OMNM01044165.1:0-20903 GCA_900302745.1 Parablennius parvicornis
AACGAAGCACACTGTGAGAAATGGTTATCATCCAAACCAACAAAGACTGTTGAATTTTTAGTGGGTTAGTGTAGTGGGGTTATTAATCTGGGATGTGTTTCCCCTGTGGAGGCATAATAAACAGCAACCTTGATTGATTTGCTGTTTAATGAGGTCTTCACTGGCTGAGGGAATGCGTTTCTCTTTGCTTTGAGATTTTTGTTTCCAAGAAAAAGACACACACAAATCTAACCACAGCATTTATTGGTTTGAATTTATTTCAGGTTGTTGGGACATCAAAAACAGCAATTACTGAGAAATCTCACTGAGTTGCAAATGTCGGAGGACATTAAAACACTGTAAATATGATAACACTTCAATCGACATACAAGAGAAACAAAAGTATTGTCCAGCTAACAAATCAACACGTCTCGGGTTTGAGTCTAGGTTGCACTTTGAGGTGGTTTGCATGTTCTCCCTGTGCTGTGCGGATTTTCTCAAGGTACTGTGGTTTAATCCCAAATTGTGTCTGTGGATTACCTGTTAGAGACTTGGGACCTTTTTTTACGTTGGAGATCCACCATGTGCTCTATTATCACAAGAAGACAGTTGAGTCTTCTGTCTGACAGACAACAATGAGTCATTGTCTTTCCGTGCAACTCTTTTCGGCTTCAAATTAAAACACACTCACACACATAAACATATGGGTCTCCTGTTTGTACTGCCTGATAAGCAGCTGGCTGTATTTAATATCTGACGCAGGGATTTCTCAGGAAAACCTCAAACAAACATAAACAGAGTGAGCGGCAAAACATAGACAGATGACTGTCAAAGAAATATGTATTTGATTGATCTGAAGTGAAACTATGCAGACATGCATCCTCCAGGTCCTTTTAAACATTATTTTTTCCTTGTACACATTTGTTTTCATGAATCACAAATAAGAAGTTTTCTCATGCAGCACTTTATTTCACGAGGAGATTGTCACCCTAACTATTGAATGAATGCACCATACCATTACACTGGTGTAGACTGACACTAATAATCACGTGGAAAAATGCATTCTCCTTCATTGTTACTTTCTTTTTGAAAGTAAACAGGGACAATAAAAACAAGTATTCTTTCACCCATCGTGAGGAAAACAAACAAAAAACATCTGCTTTGCTCTTTTACTTCCTTCTGGTAATGGTTCAAACCGGAGACTGACTCTGCATTACTTCAGTGTCAGGGACACACAAATAACACTTACACCAGGAAACTGAGAAGATCGAAGAAGAAGAGCTAAAACATTTCATTATCATCGCCTTTGAGTTAATGGTAGGTGAAAACATGTTTTTGATTTCCATAAGCCCTTTTTAAATGTTACATAATGGAGATAATAAGTAACTCCTGGCATGTGCTTAATGAGTTATTTATAGTCTGTGTTGTCAAAAGCGGACATGAAATAAGGAGTAAAACAAATCAGAAGATCAGAAAAGAAAGAAATCTCTGA
Source organism: Parablennius parvicornis (assembly GCA_900302745.1). NCBI lineage: Eukaryota > Metazoa > Chordata > Actinopteri > Blenniiformes > Blenniidae > Parablennius > Parablennius parvicornis. Next base: position 1,472 of record OMNM01044165.1, read on the forward strand.
TCGTTGATTTTGCATTGTGGCAGGCATGTAATCTTTTACGATGATCAATTCTCACCAACCAAATTTGGCATGCTTTGTAAAGACAAAATAGTCTTTAAAGTGACTAATGAAACTACACAGTCAAACACATAACAGGGAAAGAAAGCAAAAATCCTTTCTTATATGTACCCTGGGGTTATTTACCCAACAAATGACATCAGATGACATGGCAAAGCAATAAAAGATGGAAATACAAGTCCTAGCAAATCAGTTTAACCTCAGGAGAGGAAAATCAATCTTGTATTCAGAGCTGGAAATGGTGGTAATTCACAGCAGAATGAACTGTTTGAAATGTGTCTTAAAGGTTTCAGGCACGGATCTTGAATTGTGATGAATTGCGGCCCGATTGGTGCGTGGTCTGCGTCCTCTGAGCTTTACATGTACAAATGCCAAATTGTGCAAGTGTTCAGTGAGTCATTGAAGTGCGAGCAGACCCCCGTTATCGAAGGCTTCTCCAGAAATGACTCAGATTTATTCTTTGTTCTCTGTTTCTGATTGTATCTTTGTGTGGGCAAAACGTTAGGCTCTGTATCAAGTCGCTGCAGTGCTTCACTAATGTCAAGGCAGAAACAGAGCCAAACTAAGCACGCAGCAGTGACTGTGTGTGAAAATGGAGAAAGAAAGAAAGGGGTAAAGAAAGCCAGGAATAATTTCGGACAGGAATTGCCTGATGGGACAGCACCGCATGGGGTGTTGGCCAAAGCAAACACACAGAGAGCCAATAAGTGAACACATGTCCTCTGTTTTCCAAAGCAGTGACAAGTTTACTCCATTACCACTCTGCCCACTTTCCTGCTCCAATTGTCTGCGAGGATTAACCGGACAGTCAGGGCAAATGCTTGTAGAACAACCGCCTCAAACCCAACAATGGAAAGTACTGTCATGTAGCTAAAATGGCTGAAGGACTTAGCATCATTGAAGGCCTTGTCATAAAATCAGAATTAGCAGAGCTAAAGGTTTACTTTTAGATATTTAGGTGGCATCTGTTGAGTTTTAAATTCCGTTTTGCCTCCAAGGAGTGAAAAGTTCACTCATCGTACAAATATTACAGGGGAATAGCAGATTATCAAACAATGCTCATTTCAGAACTCACATTTCTGTTGGGTTATGTCATGGCAGAGTTTTGTTTTCCTTTATCCTTCTTGGCGAAAAAATGTTACAGGGCGAGCCAAAGCACATAGACTAAATGGATCTATAAAGTTGAAACGACTGACAAGGGTTCAGGCCACTGACTTCAGGTGCTTATGAGACTTATTTTAGTTTATGTTTCACCATTTGGCAGGTGGGAAATATTTCGTTTTCTCTGAGTTAGCTGCCTACGGGGCTTCATGGAAATGCCCGCTAAATTCACAGCTCATAAATTTGCCTAAAATTGTGACATAATTCAAAAAGTGTCACAAACAAAATCCAGAAATCTTTAATCACAAGACAAAAATTTTGTGTTTCCAATTATTTTTGTTGCTTATTCCCTCATGTGACATCCCTTTCCATACTAAATTGATGTCAGCTTGATGATTTATACCAGCATAAAAAAGTCTTTGATGATTCAAAACATAAAAAATTGTACAGACCCTTTCATGTTTGATCTTCTCTCTACTTCTTTTAATGCCCCATCCAAACCGGGCCAGTCGACACAACGCAGTACAGTAAGTGACTCACACTCACATCTACTTTTTAATATCCTGCTTCAGCATGTCGGACCATAATTCACTTTGTTCTATTGTCTCTATCTTTTCCCAAAATAATCTGAAGGTCAGGTGGAAAGTATGATCCCAGAAAACAAAACATCTGCTGGATTCATTGCGCTGACTGTGCAGCATCAAATTATACTCTTGTACCAGTGTGCTAAATGACACTGCCCACTCATTTATGCAGCTTTTATTACAGTGACATTAAAGTAAAGGATGTTGGAGCTTATAGGGAAAAATGGCTTTCATCACTGGGAATGTATGACATTAAAACTCAAGTTTGTACTATCAGCAGTTTCAAAATCACAATGTGAGAATGTGAAAGACACATCATTGATCTATCGAGAATTATTACATGCGTCTGCAGTTCCTCTCAGCTTTATGCACGATCACAGTCAATAGCTGTCTATCCTGCAATTTTACTGCAAAGATTCACCATCACAACATCATTTCTACTCTCAGCAGACAGCTGCTTTTGTTCAAATCAGCACATGCAGTATGATGACTAACAGCTACAAGCTGCAGATTCAAGCATTTGGAGTAATAGAAGTTGTATCAGACTTAAAGAGGACTTCAGAGGCATCCAAACAACTTGGAACACAACAACTTTGTCAACATTTTCCATAAATGTATAATAACTTGAGCTATAAAGCAGATTTCACTCAGAAAATGCAGCTGAATGTGTTTTACAGGCAAAATAACTTAAAGAATGACATCCAATCATCAATAAAACATAAATGTTTTAACATATTGTAAGAAGGATAAAGGGCTGTGTTGGAATCAAATTTTGGCAGTGACCATCTGGCAAAAAAAGAACAAAAAAAAAACATATACATAATGGCTAGACTTGTTTTATGAGGGTTGTTTAAGTTCATCATATAGTCCGAAATTTTAGGATCAATCAGGCAACACAGAGGTAATGTTGGCGAAACACAGACTGATGAAACCTCATATATCACTGCAGCTGAGCTTTTTTGGCCAAGTGTTTGTGAATCAGTTCAAGATTTGAGGTTACATAAGGAGACGTCCTGGTGGAGGAGGCCGACTCAGGGATTCCTCTTTCTGTCTGACGGAGACATGTGGGTCAGGTCTTGTTAGGAGACTGGGATACAGCTGCCTGAGGTTGCTGGAAAGCCAGCCGATTCTCACAGCCAGACTTAATACCTCTCCGCTCTGTGAACTTTTATCATTCATTACTTTTATGTTTTGACCACAACACTGATAGACTAGTTATTAAATGAGGTTGAGGCCACACAGATTGAATTACTGTTAACACATATGATCAAACATCAAAACTTTATTCTATATGGACATTTTCAGCGTGACATTTATCACCTATGTTTGTTTTTAAACTTTATCCTGTTATGTTTAATCCTAATTATTGCAAGACAGTATTCTGCTATAATTATTTTGTGAGAGGGTAATAATACATTTATGGCATCATGATGTTAAAATCAAAATAAACACATCTCGTTTAAACCTGGGTCCATTTTGAATAAAATTGATATTTGTTTTCAATTGTAACAATTTAAAATCTGTTTGCATTTACATTTGAAATAAGGCTGTCATCACTTTTTTTCCCTCCAATATATATATATATATAAAAATCCTCAATTAGATTTACTTTTATTGTTTCATTCATCTTTTTTTTTTCCTGCTGCCTTCCTATGATAGCTTTGGTGCTGCTATGCTCTTCCAGTGCTAATGGACCTGAAGACCAAATTGTTATTGTAGGTTTTGGCTCAGTTTGGCTTTGGTGTTAGGTTACTTTCCAACTCTTTTAATCGCCATAATAAAGAGTACCCCGGAGGAAAGTGTTAAAATGATGCGATGACACTCATGCATGCATGACTGCACCCAGATGGCCTGTCCAAACATGCATATTCAGTTGCACGTATAAACCACACACATTACATGTTCTTCATACTGCCAAAGTCATTGATTGCCTGTGAGATACATGGAGAAAAAAAGTCTTCTATCATTTGGTAACTCTGGGATTCTGTTGGAGTAAACAATGAATTACCTGTAATCACTTGAGAGAAACAAACCCAGTAACCCGAGAGTGGAAACAGCTTAAAGACTGATCTCTCGTAGCTTACTGCTGAAAATAGTCTCGTATGTTAAGATTGGCATTTGAATGGCCACCAGTTTGCTTCCTCAACATGCATTTGTCAAGCAATGATGTCCTCTTGAAATTATGGAAAAAAAATATCTTTCAGAACATCTTAAGTAGCATAATATTTTCAAATATTAGCTTGTATAAAACGATATTTTTTAGTTTATCAAAGCTTCATCAATGACTGGACGATCAAATACATTTACTCAATTCCTCTCAAAGCAGCACCAAAATTACAAAAAAATGAAAAAAAAATTTAATGTGTCCTAAATGTGAAAGAAGTTATTACAAAATTGCAGGTTTATTTTAAGTGTGAGGGAGCATGTAAAGCTGCTAAGGCAGTAAAATGTGCTACAGTGATTTACAATTTATTTACCAGTTACTATTGCATGTCATTTACCGTAGTTCATTTAACGAGAACATAATCATAACAGTCTCGTAATAGTGCTCCCAGCTGGTAGCAAGAAGGCTCCTGGTTGGTCTCCAAATGGGGCTTTGTGTCCTTTCTGGGTGGAAATATGTTCTCCCTGTGGATGTGTGGGTTGTCTTCAGGTAATCCAGTGTCCTCCCACAGTCCAAAAACATTCATTTGAGGCCAACGGGATACTGCAATATTTGCCCAGTTGTGAATGTGAGTGTGTGTGATGGTTTGTTTTTCTGTGTTTGCCCTGTGAGCCATCCAGGGTTTATTGTGGCAACAATAAACATGGCCCAGGTCATAAAACTTTGAAATGTGGTATCAAAACATATCTCTACCAGACCAAGTGACTCTATTGCTTTGGGGAGGGTTCCCTCAAATTAGTTAACAACTGTATAGGGAGCATGTAAATATTTTTCCTGAAAACCAGATATTCTATTTGATAATAATTTAACTTAGACTTTGTAATATTAAATAACTGTAAAGAGCAAAAACGTATTGTTTTGGTTCTTTACAGTTAGTTGATAACCAAACTCATGTTTGAGATAAAAACGATTATATTAAAGTTAAAAGTACTCTTCTGAGTTCTAGAAAGTAAACCTGTTGCATTTTATGTTGTTTTTATTTTAAATAGTAAAATAGATCAGCTCTTTACTCAATCATGATGAAGTGAATGGGAAAATGCGGACACCTTGAAATTGGCCTGAAGTTGGCAAAGAAGTTGAATTGGTCAGACAATATGTTATAGTTCAGCAGACCATAAAAGCAACATTTGCATGAACTTAGTCTATTTAATTATATAAGGCTTGTGAGTAATAGTAATCAGAACTTTCTGTGAGAGATTCCCTGTTGGCTCGCTCTGCCATCACCTGGTTTTCAAAGACAGCAGTCTTTAAAATCCTCCTTTTTCTCATATAACTTGCTATGTTGAAACCATTCAGACAAGCTCCACTGAGAGACAGATGGTATACAAAAGGTCAATGTATGAAAAAAAAGAAGGGAAATATCCATAATTCTAAATGAAATTAAAAAGCAGGATGTGTTGGCTCTATCGATCTTATATATTACATTTTGCAGGTATCCACTAATCCCCCCAAAGGAGGAATCTTTCTTGTTTGTTGGAAGAAGAAAACCCCCAACAACTCCCTATCTAGTTTTAAAGACAGTTGGCAGCATGAACGACGTCTGTCACAATTAGATATTACAAAGCCAAACTGCTGGACTGAATAAGTCATTGTTGTATAAATGGATGACTCGGCTCTTGCAAAGTCAAGAGCCGCAGCGATTGCCCAAATTCTATTTGATGAATCACTCTTGCGAGAAGCGCAAAGATGTCACATTGTGGCAGAAGGAAAACATTATTTGCTTCAATACATATTGCAGTGTCTTTTGTTTGTTGTTCCCAGAAATCTGGTGTCACTTAGACAGTTTGCAATGAGCTGCAGTCGGGGCTTTTCGGGTCGCTGTACTCAACACCTCACTGCTTCTTCCCAGTTTGGCACTTAATTTATGATCATCTGTTTTTTTGATGCTTTATAGCGGGCAGGAGGATTGGCTTGATGCAAAGCACAGTCAGTAAGATACTATCTTATGTCGCTTTTGTTGGAGACAATTACGATTATGATGATGGTGCTGATGGTGCGTTTGAGTGCTATTGAAAAATAGACACAAACTGAATTTGACAACTCACAAACACAAAATCTGGAAAGCCCCAACATGGCTCACGCTTGGTCAAAATCCTAATGTTCCCATCTCTATATTTCACTCACTGAGTGTCTTTTTGGACTCTTTGACACTGGATTATCCTTCAGCTCACCTGTCGTGCTGCTGCCAAACACAACTTCCCCGATCTGCAGGTTTGAGACGGGACTCGCTCAGGCATGAAGTTTGAACCTGCAGGTACCTGCACATGCATTTCAGTCCAGGATACAAGGCCTTATCTCTCTTCGGCACTTGGATTGCTTTGGTTAACCACTATGATGACTTCAGCTTATGTCACAAAGAATATTCATGGAACTGGTACATATTAGTGTGAACGAGTTTCATAACAGATGATGGCATCTTTACAAGGAAAAAGTGAAAAAAAAAAAGTTAAGCACAGAAAGAGAGCAGAAAACTTTCATCCTCCAGCAACGACCACTTAGAATATGTTTGTGTAATGGAATCAAGATGATACAGTCATCACTACTCAACTTAAGAAAAGACTCTGTGTTTCATATGTTTCTGTGTCTCACCCCTGTCCACATTGTGTGCAGTGCAGCACTCCCTACATCAAATAGTAAAAACACAGTGTTGTAATGAAGCAGTGTTTGCACAGTCAACAAACCATGAACCCTTCACTTACACTTCACCTCAGGCATCGTATAACCTCACAGGGCAAAAATCTCACAATGACTGTTGTCACACTTCAGCAGCAGCAACTGTTGGTCACAGATGGAAAGATTTCTATCATCTGTATGTTTGTTCATAGAGTTGATAGTCACTCTCATTGTGTGATTGAATACCTCAAACAGAGATTATATAGTAATGCTTTGTGTTGGTTTAAGGTTATCAAATGTTTGGCAGTTTGAAAAAATAAAGTTTTCTGCTGGAAATGCGATGAATTACACAGCATGCATGTTTGTAAATTGAGTTATTGTGCTAATCATATTTGCAGAGGAAAACACCAAACAAAACAAATTGTTAATCTTTCTCAATTCTTTAAACATGTACTTTTTCAATGCATTTTTATCGACAAAGAAATTGTTACATATGTAAAATACAATATGCTTCATGCTAACTACTATATATAGGTTATGTTGGCTTACCAGAGCATCTAATACTTTCTACATAATTGAAACCATCTGATTTCGTTTACATTAAAAAAGGTCTTGATATCCATCCATGAAGGGAGTGAACAAATTGACAACAGCACAGTTTTCATGGTTAACAGTGGATAGCTTTATTTTTCAAACAAATTAAAACATAGTAGTAGTTTGTTTCCAAATTGTTGATATACATTTATCGATACATTTGATGTTTTGAAATAAACTGTTTGCTGCAAAACTGATAAATTTAACAGCCTACACTGATGAGAAAACTGCTGCCTCGAATGAAAATAATGCGTTTTATTTTTGAATGCAAAAAACAAAAAATAAAACTTCATTTAATTTCAAATCTCAACTGCAGATTTACACACTAATGATTGTAAATGGCACAAAACAATTAATTGCATTATGGGGTCAAAGTATAGAGCACATGTTCAATCTAGGTATTGTGAATAAGAAAAGTCATATCTTTCCTCAACCAATCAGAGATGAGAAAAGAATGCTGATATGAGTGAAGGCTGCACAGAAAAGAAATAGCACTTTATCCAAGATTATCTAAGATTTAGTTCACATGATTGATTCAGCTTCAATAACAAACGACTAATGTTCATGATTTTTTCAATCATAAATACCATAAACACATGGACTCTGGAAGGTATGTACATTTGCTGGCTCAGCAGTATCCTCTTTCAGTGAAATCTGCTGTAACTGTTAATGCGAGGCGAGGTGTGTGAGACGTGCTCTGCTGGACTGAAGTTTGAATCACATCAGTTTACCCTCAGTGTGGCTTGACATGATATTAAGGAGTGTTGTGGGTGGAATCCACTTCCAACTGCTAAGCTGGTAAAAAAAAGAAAGAAAAAGAAAAAAGGTCTTTCATGCATTACTTGACCTGGCCATGGAAACTGTACAACTGACCACAAAAGGTTTATTCACTCTCTCTGCGGATATTGAACAGCAGCACAGGAAAAGAAGCACTCCATCCCGCCGTTATTCATCAACACAACCACAACTTGCTTAACTAGCTAATTAGTTGGGTCTAAATGAGATCTGCAAGACTTCTTTTTTCCTGTCTCGAATGATTATGCATAACAACATGATACATTATCCATCCAAAGCAATGATGGTGCTCCTTTGTCAGCTGTCACACTGAAACGTTAAGTACAGAGCGTGGTAATCATTGGCAATCGCACACAGCGAGACTGTACGTTGTCGTACCTCAAAGCAAGCTTTCATTCCATCACAAAACAAAAACACACAGTTTATGAAACACATAAAGCAACTTGGAAAGAATAGTCAACAGTACGCCCAGTCAACTTGCCGGTTTGGGAATTTGCCTTATAAGATTGAAAAAGATATTGAAAAAAAAAAAATCATTGTTTTAAAGCGTCCCTGTTGACAGTAGTATAAAGAAGATTTGGTGAGTTAGGTTGTGACTTAAATGCTAATAAAAAAGACCATAACAACCTCAATAAATGGGTTGGCTAAAGAAACTTTTCTCCTATCACAATACTTCATTGGGAAGTAATGTTGTTCTGGTCAAACTAACTTGTTCTACAAACACTAACTACACCTGTTTAGTTTGACAAATTTGGATTGTCATTTATGTCTCAATAGATTTCTCACATATCTCCTCCTGCACAACAGAAAGTGTCTATTTCAGAGGAGAGGAAAGACCTGCAGCAGACCATCAAGAGAGATCATTGGTGGCCTTTTCCCATCCATGGAAAAAAATCGGGTCAGCAGTCACTCTAAACATTGTCTTTTTGCCGAGATCCCTCTGGCAGGCCCAGGTTTATGAAGAGAAGGATAGAAAGACCGAAAAACAGCTTTTTCCTCTCTACCTGTGCTTGAAGCCTGAGCTGGACCTCAGACACTGCACCCTTCAATGTGTAGTCCATCTTTATTTTGCGTATGTTCATATCTATTCATCTTCAGCTACACCATGCCTTCTAGCACATGTTATACTTCACGAAATCACACAACCTACAAGGTCTCATTTAAAAAAAGTTTGTCACGTTTCTCATATGTGCTCTTACGACCAAGTGGTGACAAACAAGAATTAATATCTGTATTCTTCCCTGAATAGTAAAGAAATCAGTACCGTCGACGATGAGAATGAGGCAGAGAACAGGCCTCAGTTGCTCTCCAGATGCAGCCCTATGTTCCCTCTCTGACCCATTGTTCAGAATAACTGAGTAATGATGGGAAACGGGACCAGCAACCTAATCCAGTCTGGGCCAGTCTCTTCTGGCGCACTGTGCCATGAAACCCCCCCACACACACACACAACCAGCACTCCCACCCGTCCACTAACACCACTACCTTACATAACTATCCACAATAGTATCCAACGAGAGTCCACCTTCAGACGACAGCCAACTGCAGGCTATAAGCAACAAATTCTCTCGTAATTATGAAGAAATTCAACAAGGTTAAATAAACATTATCTGCCATACTAGTGGTGGTAAATGTAATGTCTGAAGCTCATTTTCCAATTTAGGAGTGATTCTGAGTAGACTGATTCCCTACTGAGAAAAAGACTGTTTTTTTTTGGGGGTTTTTTTTTGTTGTTTTTTTTTTGTTTTAATGGATTGGAGTATAATGAATCATTTTGACTGGAAAAAAATGTGTATTGTGTGCAAAGTTTGGTCCTGGAGAGTCTTTTTCCACATTCATCCACTGAAAGGGGATTTATTTCTTGGTTCTCACCTTGTTAACATGTGTTTGAAAGTATGACCTGAGAGCTCCAGTATACTCAGACTGGACATTTTCATGCAGTATGCATACAGATAGTTTTAGTTTTTGACAAGACAAAAACACATGCAATTCAAACAATCAATGATGATGTGTAATTTTATCATCTAAAAAGCAGTTCCCAGTTTTACAGCAAATACTCCACAAGATACTTTCCCTTCCGTTACAAATAACTCTGATTTAAATTTTATTCAAAAATTTGGCATTGAATGTAAGCACATGTTTGAAACTAGGAAACAATAATTCCCTAAACATACGATAGATATTTGAAGTGAAAGTTGTTGTATTAATGTACCATAAAAAGTAAAATATCATTAGAAAGAAATAGTGTCCAGATGAAATAAACTCAGGATGTTATATGTTATAATAAAACGTTTATGGAGTTGGACCACAAAAAACACCACCTTGGACAAGTTGCATGTGGAACAGATGAATAACACAAAGAAAGACACAATAATTCATGCACATACATGCACACTGTATGTACATACACACTGTTTTCCTCAAGAAGACCAAGAAGATTTAATAAGCTCAAGCCATGGGTTTTCAAGTCTAAGCGGTTCATTTGTTATTGACAAAAACAAACTATTTGCTGCTGTTGTCATGTCTACAGTGAGCAGTACTTTTATAGAGATCTGTTCCAACATCAAAAAGTAAAGTTTTTTATGGCAGGAAGCGGTAGAATGGGAGAATGACACATTGTACCAACAAGTGAATTACATGCTTTTGTAGCACCAACGATTGCTCGGAGCAATTCCTGTGAACATTTGTTAATTATCTACTGGTCTGTACAGGTTACCAATATTCCCACCATTATCCACCCATGCATCCATCCATCCATCCATCCATCCATCCATCCATCCATCCATCCAAATTTCCAGTATCCTACTATTACAGCAGCCATGCAAACTTTGAAATGCTAAGTATGACTCTTGACAGAAGTGCATGTTAATGATCAAAGGTAACATTTCCCTAAACATGCAATCTGATATGCACACATTTACAGTACTGCTAACTACCAAATATCTGTATCTGTGAGCGATGGTATGAATTTGTTCAATCTACAAGCAATGTTATACAACTTTCCTAATTTTTTGAGATGTAAAACACTCCATTCTGCTTCCTGTGTCATACAGTGGGAATAAATCTGTAGTAAATTTTCTGCCTTAAAAATAATTTGTGCAGAGTTTTGTGTGAGAATAATAGTCTTTGTATCTTGTCAGATGTTTTACATCTGCACTGCAACCAGGCTCCAAACATCATATGCCATGATCACGCTCTGCTATGAAAACCTAGTCTGTTCATCTTTAAACACAGATGCTGCAACTACACATGCAAAAGTATGATTTATGCTGATTATTGAATTGCCACTTAAGAATTGCTGATGTTGTTGTTGATCAAACAGATCAAAGTTTCAAGCGTGCATATTTGTCAGTTTGCCCCGACTCATAAAAAGCTGTATACAGAATGTGGCTCTGTGTGGTGCTGTGGTGCTTCAAATATGATCAGACAGACTCAACGTGTTCAATTGAAATTCCCATAGAGCAATGAAAGTGTAAATTTCTCATTTTCTCAGCCAGTAAAACACAGAACAGTAGGAAAATGTGAGTGATCTAAAAAAACAAACAAAAAAAGCAACAACACAGTGGTCATCTGTTAAGTGATCGACAGCACTGTTTCGATTCATGCTGCATCACAGCCATTCTCTTCGACAGGAAAAATATGTTTGCACATTCTGTCAGCGCTTTCCTAAGCATGGTTGTGGAAAAATGAACATGTCTGTCATTGCAGCAGAGGTGGGGTGTGCAGTACGTTGGGTATTGGCCAGCTGGCACTTTGGCATAGATAGATTGACAGTTACAACGGGCAGTGATGAAGGTGCTGTGCTAAAAGAGTAAAACAAACACAATATTTAACTGTTATTTTAAGGTTAAGGGAAACAAACCAGTGAATGTCCATAACGCAAAAGTTACAAAAGTTGTTTCACTGTGGAAAAGTAATATCACTGATATAATTGCATTTCTGGCATGAGGAATAAAGCAAAGCTCTGTGGGTGATCACTGATAATTATATTGTGAGATCATAATTTTCCATGCAAGATCTATGGAAGGAGAGCCACTCTGAAACTTGTTGTTTGAGCAAATGAGATCAAGAGGAAGTTGCTTTTAAATGAGTGTAGGCTATTTGAATTTTCCACATCAAGTGCCAGGTTGGGATGTAACCTACATTGTGTGTCAGCCATGTCAAACAAGCCCCAAGGTGAGACCTCGAAAGCTCTCAATCTACGGTTTTTAATCCAAACGTTGCACCATTTGAGAAGGATTAATTCTAAATTCCTCAAGTTAGAGCCACTCAACAGAACTGTCAAGTAAATGGGATGCTGGAAAAACTGAGAACGGGATGTTGACAAAAGATACAACAAGGGGAAGGGTTATTCATCATTGTGTGTGCGTTGTGGGTGGAAGAGGTGATGTGTGTATGTTTGTGTGTGTGCCTCTGTGTGTGTGTGTGTCTGTGTGTGTGTGCATGCACAATCCTTTTGAGGAAAATCTCTGCAAGTATCAGTGAAAACATAATTAAAGTTTAAAACATGGTTAACCTGGGATTGCACACATTTTGATGTTGCCTGATAAAAATAAACTCCATATCATTTTTTTTTTTTTGTTATTTTAATTCTTTGGAACATTTAAGAAATTGGAAACCAAAATTCAAAATAATAACTCTGGGTCGTTGTGCGATAACTTTGTAAAATCAAAAAGACAATGATCAACTTACAGATCAATAGTCGAAAATAAAAAAGAACGAGAGGATCACAGTGGTGTAGTGACAGGCAGTTTCCAAGTTCCAGTTCGGCTGTGGAATTGGCCTGTTTGTTCTGTGGAAGCATGGGTTTGTCCCTGGAAAGTCCAATTTCCCACCACAGTCAAAAAATATGATATAATGGGTGACTTCAATTACATGCTCAATGAATGTGTTTGCTGTGTGGGGAACTGGCTGTTACCTTCCTGTCGTCAGCTGAGATATGCTGCCTCGCCCTAATTTGGATAAAATGCTATAAAAGATGGATGGATGGCAAATTGCATGCTGAGCCATGGGGAATCTTCCTCGTTTCACTGATGGGACAAAAATTGAATTCCTCAAGAGGGAAATCAGTCTTTTTTTCTGTGTGTTGACATGTTTTAAAGTTAGACTACAGTCAGGGTTATGTTGAGGTGAGACCGAGTCATAGTTAGTGGTTATGGCTGGAAGACATGAATGTGTGTGTGTGTGTGTGTGTGTGTGTGTGTGTGTTTGTGTGCGTGTGTGTGTGTGTGTGTGTGTGTGTTACTCACAATGCCTATTTCAGAATCAACGCCTGTCCTGTTTGCAGACAGAAGAATGATCCAGAAATAATGAACTCAGGGGATTTCACACCTTTTTTCACTTTATTGGCTGCAAATTCATCCTCATTGACCACATAAATGGGCCATGGTGACTTCATAAAAAAAAAAAAAAAAAACAGAACCCTAAGGAAGTGTATCCACTGATTTAGTTCATTGTATTATTAAAGATCAGTGTCCTATTAAGTGGGCTCTTGATAGGAGACTAACTTTAATAAAAGTTCTCCAGTCAAGTACCTATTTTGAAGTAAAAAGGAAAATACGTTCTGCCTTATTGGTCTTATTGACAAATGAGCTGGTGAATTTGTTTGAAACAAAAACTTTCTTTATTGACAACATAGAATAGTCTTCAACAAATGTATTTCACGTGTTGATGCAAGTTGTAAGTTGTTCCATGATGAGTAAGCCAGGTTGAATTTACTGTGCTTAAGATAACAACAGCACTTCTTCCATCTTTTCCACGTCAAAGGAGAATTACACTGTGTCAATCATGACAATAAGACTGTAATTCTCCTTTTTAAAAAGTTATATTCAATGCTCTCCTTCATCTCTCGATTGAGCTTGTGCGTGGTAAAATTCTTGCAAGAACTCAATGTGTCACTGTGTGTGTGTGTGTGTGTGTGTGTGTGTATATGTATTTGAACAAAGCAATTCTTTTTTTCTAGCGGCTGTTCATCACTTATGTAAGCTGCTTTCACTCTGGTTCCTGGACTGGGATTGAGGCTTCTCAAAACAATCCGCAGGCTTGACAGTGAAAGGGAAAAATGAAATGACAGCTGAGATGTCCCACAGAGTTCACAGAGTGCAAACAAGTGATAGCGGACAGATATCAATTTGAAGTCTTATATTGTTCTTTTTCACTTCTTTGTTTCTGACTTTCTGACAACAAGTGTTGAAATCAACACGGATTAAGTTAAAAAAGAGCCTGATAATTTGTAGAAGGTCTTCCATCATACAGAAAAAATTTATCAAAATTGACAGAGGTTATTCCAATATTTCATAAAGTCCTGTGTCAGCATTATAAAGTGTTCGATTTAGATACCTTGCATTTGACTGGAAGGGCGAAGTAAAGAGACAAGTGATTGTTTAACATTTTGTAAGCTCTTTCTGTGTTCTTATCCAACCTTCTAGTGATGATTCCAGCATGAGAAGATCCTCTTTCCGAGTTAATAAAAAGTACATCAAATCAGAGTTTGAGTTGTGTAACCTGAGTGCAGATAAAAGCATGCAAACTACGATTAAATCTGTGCCGCTGTCTGGTTAGTCGGTAAGTCTACAGTGTGGGAGGCTGTATGAACTGTCTGAGAAATAATTTGAGAGTGAGCCCGATACATAGGATATCTTTTCGCACATCCCATGTGACACACGCCATCTGTGATCACAGGGGCGTTGCAGTACTGCGAGGAAGAAGCTGAGACTCGTTTTGAATGGGAGACAGCTTCTTGGCTCGAACTAAGAACATTTAAAGGTGTTTGACATGCGTCCAGTTTATGATCCAGTGCAGACGACACTGGGGGTGGGACCCAACAGGCCAGAGTCTGGAGCCTCGGGGCCTGGGGATGTAATTACAGCTTAAAATGATCCTGAGTGGGATTTGAAGGTGGGAGAGTAGAGAAGACAGGCAGCAAACTTTATGTCTTTTAGGTTCTGCTAAACTACTCAGCAGTTCATCAGAATTTTTGGAGTGTACGCCCCTGGAATTCTTAACATCCACTTGGCAAATTCCACTTAAGTAACTTCATTTAAATAAATGGCTTTTGAAATCGAAAAAAAGAAAACTTTTACGATACTGTGAAAAAAACGTGCATTCATTCCCTTGTGAGGAGTGGTGGTGGTCATGCTGGGGGCCACTGCACCACCACCACACGTGCAGTGAACTGATTTCTCCACATCTTAAGTCACGCTGTGGCCTTGACCTTTTCACTGTTTATAGGTATTTACATAAGGCTCTCCGGTGTTAACCTAAAGTTACAGCGATCTTTTAACAAGGTGTGACTGAACTATTCTGTGTTCTGCACGAGGTCCTCAAGGCCAAACACAGGCCGGGTTTATTCAAAACATTTCTGACTCGGACTTTGCATGAAGCACACAGGCCCCAGACTCTCGGCTTGAAATGTAAACTCATGACAACATACTTGTTTTCCATTGGTTCTCTACATTTTCATGGCCGCTGTGCTTGCTTGATTTGTATCCTGATGTTTGTGGATCTATAAATCTTCATATTTACATGTTGTTCTTTTAGGGCAAATGAACCATCATTGTTTGGCTAAAAGCAGAGGAAATGGACAAGAGGTTAAACATTTTTTATACGACTGCATCACCTGTCACTGTTTTTAGAGAACTCTGGGCAGATCAGTGTCTCATATCATTAGCAAAACATTCAGGAGTTTCACTTGGGACATTTGAAACCCACAAACTGAATTCCAAAACCCATTATAAGAGAGTATAGACCTGTTTGTGATATGAATAGCTCTCTAAAGTTGTCATCATCAAAATAAAAGCCTCTGCTGAATGCCCGGCAATCAGCGGAGGTAGAGACTTAAACCCACACACTTTACTTTTCAGCAATGTGTATATTACACACTTGATGATTTGATCGGGGTTGACAGCCGAGCACTGCAAAGCTTCAAATTCAGCTTTTAGAATTTTCTAAAAAAGCACACAGTTAAGTGATTAAAGTGTTTCAACAAGGCAGATTTTTTTTTTTAACCAAAGAGAGGAAAAGAAGTTCCCTCGAGGGGTGACATACAGTGAACATGCCTTTTCCTTTTCCTGTGTATGTTCTGTCTAAGTCAGTGAATGCTGGCTAGAGAGTTCACTGTTGCCGTTGAAGATTACAATGAGAGAACAATCTTGATGGGCTGCTTGGTGTTGTTTTTAAAAAGGGCAGGGGATTTATGTTTGATAAACCTTCAGGTTTTTGCTTCTTCACACAAAAACATTACTGTAGTTTTGTGGTCTGAGCTTTTTGTTTTCCTCATTTCTGTCCTGGATCTCTCTTGCTACTTCAGCTTTGTCTCATAATCTGAAGACATGCAGGCTAGGACAAGTATTTCTCTGCATGTTTGTCCAGATAGGAGGCGGAAAGTCCAGTTGACCTGATTTAACCGCTTTGACATGTTAGAATAAGCCTTCAATAAAATATTGAAGGCTATTCTTTATCTGTTTATTTGCTGTTTTACTCAAAATAACTATCAGAAGCAGTAATAGATCATTCAGTAGTCCTTGTTTTCATATCAGTTTGTTTGCATGAGAGTGTTTGACTTTCCCGTCCAGGAAGCTGTCAGTATCACAGTGACGTTCACCGTGTTCGTGCTGCCAGGCACAGCGAGTGATTCGGATGGAAAAAAAGAAACCATTGCTTCTACACGTGTGTGTGTGTGTGTGTGTGTGTGTGTGTGTGTGTGTGTGTGTGTGTGTGTGTGTGTGTGGGGGGTGTTTACGTCACGGCCGCCAAATTACTGGTGGTGATACAGTGACCTAGTTCTGTCAGCCGCTTCTTATCTGGAAGACTCGACCACTACAAAGTGCCAGGCGGGGTTATCGTCTGCCACCGAGGAGGAAAACGCATCAACGAGTTTCGATGTCGGCAAAAACTGTTGCAAAAGTGTATCGAGTGGCGACTCGTTGGAGGGGGAAGTCTGGTGGGTGTTGATGAGGGGTGAGGCCCGGTTCTGGTTCACTTGATTGGTGAGGGAAGTATTGAGCAGAAATGACAGACTATCCTCTCACCGTCTGGACGCTACAGTAACAACCCACCACCTGATGCATTTCTAAATATTACATCCTGTATCTTCATCACCGTCCGGGTGATAATCAAACAAACAGGAAAAGAAGGGTTCAACTGAGGTCAGACGAGAAAACTAGTCTGATCATCATTTGGACACTATTGAAGCAGAAATACACCAAAGTGACGATCCACCACCACCCAACCACCATCAAGGAGAGAGATGTCAAACATAAGGCCCGTGGTCCAAAACAGGCCCGCAAGAGGCTCCAATTCAGCCCAACGAACAACAATTGTAAAGAAAATATAAATTTTTTAACACATTTCTTGAGTATAGCAGACGAAACACAACTATGAGAGCCGAGCCGAGAAATCGGTGGTGCTGCCATGAAAGCTGCTCAACTAGCATTAGCCTCAAAGCCATGACGTCAGGGTGTAGAAACATGCATAATGCAACTGCTACAGAAGATGATTTTTGGATATTTCACTGTATTTTGCACCAGAAGTTTTTGTTAAAATTGGTTTCACGTTGACATTGTAGACATTTTAGGTAGAAACTGGTTTTGTGAACATTTTTATCATGTATACTCTGTGCCACAACAAAGTGAAACTTTAAGAAATCATATCCTCCAGTTTGTCTTCAATCAAATAAGATTCTCAAATTGGTAGCGGGGATGATAGATCTAACCTCTCCAAATGTATATGAGAAGTACTAATGATACAACAAGCCACAAAAACCTAGACGATCCAAGCAAAGACAGACCCGACCACAATTAGCACACAACGAATAAAAAGCTGTAATGGTCACGCTTTAGTCCAACAGTAGGAAGAAGGTGAAGTAGTAGGTGCCAACGCTGAACAGTAAACACAATAAAGTTCTTTGCTACGACTAACAACCAGTGAAACAGGGACTAGATTAAAGACAACAGTGACAAACCACTGTCAACAAAAGATTTATTATTTGAGAATATCTCAATGTTATTATGAGGTATTTCTATAGAGACTGACTTCTTAAATATTCAGGGCATTTTGTGTTTTGTACCCATTGAAATTTGCCTACTTAGTCATGATTGAAGGACTCCAGTATCCAGTCTGTCCTTGATAAATGACAGAACATCAGTCACAGATCATCAGCAACAGTCACAAATGACCATTTCAGGTTATCTTTGAGATTATTGACACCTGAAGATGGATGACAGTATAAACTAAAATAATCCACCTTTTGCAAACAACACACAAAACAGGAAATACAACTTATACATTGCATAGTGAAAAATGAAAGTGGTGATCACAATATTACACTGCAACAATAGAATCTTCTATCACATCAAGCCTGTCTTCGGTACAACAGAAGATAAAGACGCAGCAGAATCTGCAAACACTGAAGATTGAACAGTAAATACAGCTGTGCCAAAAGAACTTGGCAACTTCTCTCAGAGGTAGTCTGAGGACAGGGTTGACGCTTCAGTGTCTGACTTGAACGACAGATCTGCACATGAAGGCAGGGTGGCTGCAGGAGCTGCATGCACATATCTGCAACAGAAAAGCGTGGCAGCAGATGGAGCAAGACCAGGCTCATGACGGAGTCAAAACGTGCACTGCCAACGTCAACACACCGGGGGACTAAACATCCAGGCACATCTGCATAAGACGTGTGCAGGTTAAGACAGCAAAAACAAACCGACTGGTGTGCACATCTGTGAGATAATTGAGAAAACAGGCGGCTGGCACACTGTCCTGGCTCGGAAGCATGTGCATACACGCTGACGCAAGCCTGCAAAGACATGGATCCCATGTACACGCCGTCCACATTGTCTGAGCAGTGTGCAGCGACACTTCCGAGGTTTCCCACACCACCTAGCGAGCAGATGTGTGGACTGGCCCTCCAAAGTGTGAGCTGTCAGTGGCACCTTCTCCTCCCTGTCATCCTCCGATTATGACAGATGCACACTGGAAGGGTGTTATGGGTGTTTTCAGACCATGTGTCATGTCCAGGTTGGCAGGCTGTAAACAAAGAACCCCGACACCACCCGGGTCAACAAGAGGAGGGCACCTTTACGCACACCCGAAGCCGGGGAGCAGCTAGAGGGACACCACAAAGACACAGACCCACAGCAAACCCGCTTATACAGCCATCGGTGACACTCCGCCACGTCCCGCCATCTTGGACAGGCAGCCAGCCATTAACGTTACTTTAGTAACGTGCGGATACACGGTGTCGCTAAAGGTTACATGTAGCGCTCGAATGCAGACATACGTGCAGTGCAATCACCGTGACATTAAACTCTCCCCATGTGCGTTTCGACAAAAACCGTGACGACGTTCGCGCCGCTGCGGCTGCAAGATGCACGGGGCTGCATGTTTGCAGCTAGCAGGGGAAGGGCGGCTGCTCGGGGAATAACGGCATAAAAGGGGAGGCTCGCGGGGGTGAAGCCAGGCAGAGGAGGGTGGTGGTGGAGGGCCACACGGGACACCGTGCAGCAGCACCAGCTCGCCGCAG
>OMNM01044166.1:0-13748 GCA_900302745.1 Parablennius parvicornis
AACAGTTTAAAAAAAGAAAGAGAAAAAAAAGAGAATTTGCAATTATCATTAAACACTGCTATGATTCATCAACATGAGATTACTCAAAACTAGTGGAGCACATTCTCTTCTAATCTATTACCAAATGAAACCCAGGTGGCTCTCCACCTACAGGTCGGAGAAGTGAATTTGGGATTGGAGGTTCACTGCTTTGAATTCGACTACTGACAGATTACCACTTTGGGTCCTTGACCCTCAACAGCTCCCCAGACACCACTGCCCCAAGTATGTATAGCTAAGGTTAACTATAAATTGTATGGGTCAAATGTATGGAAATAATTTCCCCAAGGGCATCAGTAAAGTGTGCTTTCTTTTATGCTCTTTCATTCTTTCAATTCCACAAGGGACAGCAATAGTTTCTTACAAAAATATTACTCTGTTCAGCCAATGAGGTAATAAAAATGATGTTCAACTGGGTTTACTTCCCAAGCAGCTTGTTAGTGTAGCCAGGCTCCATTTCAAACTGATTAATCAATGGACACTCAAAACCCAGCCTCAAACTGTATGACAGTAGATAAAATAAGAAGGAAAAAACAAGACAATGAAAATATACAAGATGGGGCTATAAAAAAGTCACCATCAGATCAAAGACCTATGTTATATACAACTTACATTGTTTGCATTATGACATAAGATAAATGGACTTTACTTATATCGCGCTTTTCAACTGCATGAGCAGCCCCAAAGCGCTTTACTTCGGTCATCACATTCACCCATTCACACACACAATTATGGAGTTTGTCCTAAAAATCGCCTCCTTGTGAAAAAATTGCTTAAAAAATTCAAGCAACACTTTGTTCAACATGTGTCATTAAAAGATTTCTGGCAATGAAAGCAAAACCGCACAATGAGTTTCAAAAACAAATCCAGAACTGTTGAATTCAACCTTTCATCTATCTTCTATACCGCTTTATTCTACTTAGGGCAGTGGAGTGTTAGAACCAACCCAAGCCAATCTTAACCTGCTGGTGGGCAAAAAAGGAAAAAGGCACAGCAAGTGGACCAATTCATAGTCACCAATTAGTCTCATTTTGTTAACTGGGGACATAAACTGCAGCACTTTGCAGAAATACAACCTCAACAAAGAAAAACCCACAAGCCCACACTCCAACCGTGGATATTATCACATTGAAGTAAGAGTTGACCGTTACAATCCTGTACATCACATCCTGTACATCACATCCAGAACCTCAAAAAAAAAATCACCCTAAATTGAGGTGAAGTGATCCCAGGGACACATATATCACTCCCTTCTAAACATGAGAGTAGCAGCCCTGAGCTTTATGAGTGTGACATCGATTTAATATGTGACTTATTGCGTTCTCTTTAGATATATTAATTAAATGGAATGGCCTATCATCCTTCACTTTCAATAGCTATTTTATTTGAAGTTGATTCAGTCGATGATGAAAAAAGCAGGTATTCTTTTGGGTCAGAGATTTGCAGATTCCATGTTTTCACCATTTACAGAAACAGGGGAGGCCAACGTTTTCTCTCGAGTGTGAGTTGGTTTCTGATTTATGAGTCTCTCCCTGTAGGTTTGCTACATCAAATAATAATCCTAATAATAGAGAGACCAAGGGCTTTACCATTTCCCTTATGGGATTTGTGTAAATAGGGGTCAGACATTGCAACTGTGGGTAACAGCAGGATAACAGCTTCCTGTAGTCATGTAATAAATTCTGAAATCCAGAGTCACCTGCAGTTACACTACAGGTAATCATATAATTTCCCCCCCATTTAATTTCCAAAAACCAATTAGCTTTTCCCTTCAAGTACAACAGCAATTTACAAGAAACATTACTTGCAGGGTAATAAATACAGAAGACAACCTGCTCGTTTTTTTTTAAGATTCACATTTTCCAGCCCTCTCATTCTTTTGGGAAAGAAAAACACCTCCTAACAGATGGTCATTGCAAATGTAAAATTCATGTTTTTTGGGGTTTTTTTTTAACCTGGCGTTTTATTGAGCAGGGCGTGGAAAATATCATAGTAAACAAATTGAATTAAAAAACAATTTCTCAAACTAGAGCTAAATCTGCTCAGCACATGGAAAGCGCGGGGGGTGGAAGAAAAAAAAAAACAGTCATGATTTATTATGAATGCTCAGATTTGCCCACCATTGATTAACTGTGTCCTTATCTGGCGCCACCTCAAACACCACGCCTAAATGATGATTAAAAAGAACCAGTGAAGGATGGAAAAGAAGGTGAAATAAATATGTTCCCGGTAATTCAAATGGATGTAAATAACGTCAAACTCTATGTTTTTGTTCTTTTTCCACTTCATTTATTCTGTTGAAGGCTACTGATGAATATTAAGTATGTTTACCCGGGTCCTTTTGTCAGAGGAGATGGCTTACCATAATGACACTGCCAAGATTGTGTTGTTGTATTAATTTGGCAAACAAAAGCTATTCATCAGCGTTTTTTGTTTTTTTTGTTTGTTTTGTTTTCTGTATTTATCAGACTGTTTTACAGCCAGGTGGGAATCAGACCCAAACAAAAAGCGATCTGATTCTTCCAGTTAGCAAGACATTTCAGCAGGTCCCTCATTAACCTGATGTCATCATAATGTACACTGCAAAAAGAACCACAGTTGATCACATTATTCCCATTTGCAGCAGCATCCACAAGTCATAATAGGCAACAAATAAGCATGTCTACAACAACAACAAAAAAACCTGATTTTGTTATACTTCATCTTAGAAAACTTTCAGTTTAGTTCCTGGATGTCACTCCATGTGGAAGGAAGTACACACTATCACCATGAGGAAAATCTTTGTTTATCTCTCTGATAGTTAGATAAACCATCTTTAAATATAAACTGGTATTTTACCTCTTGGCAAAACGTATGTTGAATTGTGTTAACATTCCTTCCAGCGTCTCAAGGAGTATTCATTCTCTCCCCACGGTCCCGCTCAGATATGCTCTTATCCTTCTTATCCTCAGCAAATCAATTCCTACCTCAGCTACTTTGGGAATCAGCCATCCACACACACACACATCAACCAAGATGTGATGCCTCAGAAGCACAAGGCTGAAATCCTTGGTGGAAACCTTTGCCTGCGTTAGCATCTTCAGGTGTATCATGTTGGGATGTGAGCTTTCAGAACTCACTGACGAAACAGTTACAAGGATACTCATCCTCTTTGTCACACGTGTTGCTTATTAGGGGAGCTGCTTAATAAGATCTGTGATTGAATGTGATTTTATCCTCAAGACAAAACTATGGACAAGTTACCAAGTCGAACATCAAACTTTTCAAACAGCGTATTCTCCAATTATGAATTAATTTCCTCAAGTGTTAGCCAGTGTCATGGAGGATAATTATTAAGAGTGTCTTTAATGGAGGTTAGTGAGGTTGGCTCAGGCCATTAATCTAATTGTGTGTCATTTAAATATCATGAATCATATTATACGTGTTTACATTTAACATTTCTTTGCACTTAACAGTGCAGTAATATATTTGCCTGCTTCCTGTAATCATCAGAGCATGAATATTGATGTGGTATCTCTCTAGGCACTTCATCTAAAATGAATGAAGACGGGCCTCCAGCTCAGACAGATCTGCACAAATACGGCATGCTCATTAAAGACCAATTGTATAATGCTGTGCACCTGTCTCAGGAAATGAAAGGTAGCCTTCATTTGCTGCATTGAGATCTGAAATTAGCCATTAAAATATATACGTTTTCTGCTGTTTCATGTCAGTGACAATGCCTGTTATGTTCAGTTTTACAGCAAGGGAGAAACAATTTATTTACTGACAAATGGTTAGACTTGAGGGTGACAAAAGGAATTTACTCAGATTAAATGAGCTCCGCTACATACATAATTCCAAATCCTGCAGTTTATCATTGTATTCTAGAGTTGCAGTCAACATTTATAATATTTAAACACTATGCCTAGTAAGATAGTGATTAAAGTTATGTTAAAAATGTTGGGCAATGCTTCAGTACAGCTTTAAGGCAACGGTTCAAAGGATTCCTAATGTGAAATAACAGCTATTTGAAAGGGAAGAATACTATCACAGGAATCATAGGCAGAATGTTCAACTCTCTTAACAAGGCGGGGAAAGAAAAAGCCCAGATGGATCGGGTCACATGATTGGCTTGCACATTTCATCTAATTTTGCATATTGCAATGAGGTTTGGGACCCAAGACCTGAACCTGACAATCTGAGAGCAAACAGTGCTAATTTTAGTGATGCCATCCTACTTCTTCCTCCTCCTTTTCAAGCAGATAAATGTAGATCAAGTGCATTGTGGTATGTATGCTTTTAAATGTTTCTTTTTTCTTTCTATTTTTCTATTTGTATGTTTGAAATAAACAATTCACTCATCAATCCATCCATCCATCTATCCATCTATTAATCAATTAATTCAATCATTCAAATTCACTGAATTCAAAAGATAGAGAAAACACATTGTTGCAGTAAAGTTAATAATTCTAAAATTTCCACAACTACAAATTACATTCACTTTATTCACATATAGACAGGCCTCTCAACTTAGATAGCAAGGAGGATGCTCCCACTGTGAAAAAGCAATGGTCAATGGCAACATATGTCGTTGTGTTCTTCTGAAATGAAGACTGGCCTAAAAATTGGAAGATATACAGTAATAGGACTTATAAGAAAAAGTTATGAAAGGCCTATGTTTAATTAAATACATCAGGCTGTATCACACTTCCAGAGAGTGGAACGTTCACACACATTTCAGTTGACAGTGCCTTTAAATAAGCTGGGAATTTCCAAACCTATGTCATGACTTCTTTAAATTCTGATGGGGTAATTGACATGATGTAAGTCAACTCCAGACATACCTTTGTGTATTGACATTCAGAGACAAGATATATAACTCAGTGTACTGTGTAAACAAAAAAAAAACAAAACAGGAAATGAGAAGCCAGTGGACCTAAGCAAGTCTGGGACATTGTGGGAACAAAAGTCTAAATACCTGGATATCCTGCGTTCAACGCCGTGAGCAAATAGAAAGGTTGTGTTTTTGTATGGCTTGAAATGAAAACATGCTGAGGTCGAAAACACAAATCTATTAGCAAACAACAGCGATCAAGCGTGTAAAGATGTTGGAAGAACCGGGTATAAAAGTGTTTACATGCACAGTAAAACAAAACCATCAGTGACCTGAAAGGTTACACAACTTGAAAGTATCTACTGCAGCAAAACCACTATACAAATCCAGACTTTTCCTCAATGGTTATACATAGTGGAAAAGTATACAATGATCTGATGAAAAAAAAAAAATTCTAGAGTGGCCATTATGTTGTGAGTGGTGCTTTACTGTGATGGAAATATGTGCAACACAAGGAAGGGAAATGATGTGGCTATTATGGGAGAAGGAAAAAAAAAAACATCTCAGGATATCAGCCAGGAAGTTAAAAGCTTGGTTGTAAATGGGTATTCCAAATAAACATTGACATCAACATCTACGTCAAAGTTTTGACAAAATGGCTTGAGGCTGAAAAACTCTATGTGCATGAACGACTTCACTTTAATCCAGAGTTAAAATTGAAGGCGCTGTGTGTAGAACGGAAGTCTACAAGCCAGACTTTGTTATGCCAACTATGTTAATGTTAATGAGACAAAACAAATTTAACATTCTAGTAACGGATCACGAAAGCTCTTTGATATATTGATACACATAATAAAACAGGATTTATGGGAGACTGTGTAGGAATATTGCATCGACAAACATGTGTTTGACCTTTGGCCCCTCTAGCAACTAATTCATTGATCTTTGAATTGGAATAAATGTGTGTGTGCCTAAGTATGACGGAATTACTTCAAGGCATTGTACAGATATCAAGTTGATGAGTAGAGAGCTGGCGGACATATGTTTGCGTATGCACGCATGCACGCACATATATGGAAAGACAACCTGAAAACATAATGCCTCAGGCCCACCGTTGTGCCCAAGTGCTGTGGCACAATAAAAACGAAAATAAATTGTCATCTTCTCTATTAGTCAAGCAGTTCACGTCCTATAAACAAACTGAGCACAGACAGGGAATATTTACTGAGATTTAAACAGTAGAAAAATTTTGAATTTTAATATACTCTGCAAAGCAGGTGTAAATATTGGACGAGGAGTGCTTATAGCTTGGAAGTTAAGAAATTACATACTGCCTATTTGCCTATTCAAAGTAAGTGTTAGAAATACCAGGGAAAATATAAAGGGATGAGTAAGTTTTAGAGGATTTGTCTCTATGTAGAACAGTCTGGAAGAAGTTTGCTTTAATGTTCAAACAAAAGGATAGAGTAATGCGGAAAACTGTCATATCTTTCATTGTGTAAAAAGTAACCCAGCAAAATAAGATGTAAGTTATTGAGTGTCCAACTATGTTCACACAAACATACAATGTCTTCTGTTGTTGTTTGGTCTTGAATCCCAGCTGGTACACCTTTCTGAAGCGTGATTTTATGACATATCTAACTCTGAATCAGAATCATTTCAATGCCGTAACTCATCAAAGCTCAAAACTTTGAAATTCTTGAAACCCTCGCTTCTCATCTGAGCAGATTTCCTGCAACTGTGTTTGTCAATTCCACTGAGGTGAGTGATGCTGCTCGAGCAAACCACGGAGATTCTCTGATATATTCAAAACAACACACTAATGATGCTTCAATTAAGGTAAAGCGTCAATCCTTGTTAGCTGAAGGGTTTTATCCAGGAACAAGGTGGCTGCTCATCGGAATTAACAATGGAAAATGCAGAGGCTTTTATGAACAGTGCATAATGTACATGTATAATGTACAAGTAGCACTTTGAGTGTTAGTGTTGGATGTCTTTCAGGGGACAGCTCTGCTCCGACTGCAGAGCAGCTTACCAGGAACTTGTGCATTTTGACATTGCAAAGGGATGTAATGTAACACACTGCTTAAGAAATCCTAATTTTGTTTTGTGCTCTCAGAAACAAGGTGGTGCAGGAATATTTATTATTTCATAAAGTTTCAAGAAGCACTCCGGTGCACTCCGGAGCCAATAACTTTTATGAGTCCCAGCATTTTCAGCCTGCACCAGCCCGACTACAGACCGTGTTCACTGTCCTCATGATGACTGATGGAAATCCAAATTTCTGCATCAGTAACTAATGCAAGTCATGTCTGTTGCTGCATCTGTTCTGTGGACATCCTGCTCTTTGAAGCTCACTGGGTACAGGCTGCACCAAAAGGCTATTCTTCCTTTTATTGCATTGCTTATCGCTTTCATTTTTTTGCTTGGAGACTTTCCAAAGAGCTAATTCTTTTTTTCTGGATGGCTGAAGGCAGTCAAGCCAGTCCTGTGGAGCAGCTTCTGCCATGCTGCACTGCACCTACTACAATCCAAATAGGGTCATGACTAGAGGGTATCTGCATGCTGTTGAAGTGACATTCCTCTCTGCAGAGTTGGTGCGTGTTTTACGATCCGGGCAGCTGTCTGATGTCAATATTACTGGGGGCCATTGCACAGGATGCCATAATGAACAGCATGAATAAGCTACAGTCACTGTAATTAGTTGTTTTCTCAAGCTAGATTTTCCATTAGTTACATAACATTTTTTTTGCGTCTCCATCTGTGATATAAGAACATCGATTGCTACAAAGTTCCTCTTAAGGACAGCTTTTACCCCGGTATCAAATTTTCTATTGGCAATGACTTAATCAAACAATATCAATGTATTAAATAAGTGCAGAAAGACTGTCTCATAGCCGCGGTGTCCTTGGGCTGTGGTGTTTACGATGCCTTTCCACTGACGTCCTGCAATTGACATCATTGCCAGTGGCAGGGCACAAAATATGTCTTGTCACTAAAGGCATATGTATTAATGATGACAGCTAAAGCTGAAGGTAAGCGGAAATGAAGCACAACAAAAGAGAATCCTCAATATGCCTGTGTAATTGACTGGTCGTTAATTCTCTTCCCCCCCAAATAGCGATTGTCCAATTCTTGCCGAGCGTTCAGTCAGCTTCTAAGGCACTGGGCCGGAAGCTCTACTAAAAGGAAGAAAATAACTCGAAAAGATGGAAGGCATTGACATCAAAACATTGTGGAATCAAAATGCTGTTTGTCTTCTCTAATGCAAACTAAAAACATGATTTCCAGCTAACAAGCAGAGTAATTCCTGCTTGTTTTCTAAAGTCAGGCAGCATATTAATCGAGGCCATTGTAGAGAGCTAAAGGTTATATTAGTGGCTGACAAATTCACTTTGTCAGATCCAATATGAAATTAAACCAGTGTTGGCTATTGTTAGTATCTGTATTGTTCTGGGTTTACTGGATCATGTTTGTTAAACCAGTGCAATTTGTGAATACATGACAACAAGGACAACAAAAACAGGCAGTGATGTGTTGTTATACTGCTTGCACTTACACATGCACTTCCTTTGTTTTCTATTTGGATTATCAGCAGATTAAAAATGTGCCTTTTTTCTGTCAGATGGAGTTCAGCATTAGCATTAACAAGTAAGCAATCCATCCATTCATCATGTGCACAGCTTCATCCAATTCACGGTCTTGAGACATTTTGCATTACCATTTAACCTAAAACACATGCTTTGCACACACTAATAATAATATTAATAAGAATAGAATAGAATAGAATAGAATAGAATAGAATAGAATAGAATAGAATAAAATATCCTTTTATTGTCCTTGTACAGGGTACAATAAAATTTGTGCCAGTGAGAGAAGGAAATAAATATAAAAACACAGCAAAAACAATAGAAAATTTAAATATAACACACAATAATATGTACAGATAAATACCCAGATAAATACATAGATAGCAGCTTGAATGTACAGATCTACAGCGATGTGAGCGGACTTGTTTGTTTCAGTGATAGCTCTGAGAAAGAAGCTGTCCCTGAGTCTGTTTGTCCTGGTTTTGTGTGACCTGTTCACCATGTGTCGGAATAATTGTCTTACATATAGGGCCTTTGCCACAGTTATTGCATCGGGGTGTTTTGCTGGAAACAGCTCTATCCATTTTGAAAAGGCATTGATTATTACCAGACAATATTTGTAACCCTCACTTTGGTTAAGTTCAACAAAGTCCATATGTACAATCTGGAAAGGATAGTTTGGTTTTGGAAATGTACCTCACGCCGCACAGAAATTGTTTTGAAATAAAGCCATACGTTGTATATTATTGATGTACCAGCCCCACCATCCCTCCTGTTGAGACATGGCAATGCCCATGGCTCAATATAGCTGCCCATTTATATAGTGACTTTGGAAAAATAGGTTTTCCTTCTGGTCAAAAATAAATGTCTTCTCTTTGTTGTGCACTTGTTTCATAGCGGCCAGCAGCTCTGACAGAAGCTGAGCATGTGTGACTGGTTTTTCTGTTGTTCACTCCGGTCTTTCACTGGGTGTTCTATCTCAGGAGTAAGAGCAGTTTTAGATTCTGCCACAATTTCGTCTAATGAGTCAGCAATAAGAGGTTATTCTTTACGGACATCTCTATTTATGGCGCTTACTCGCGGACTCTTCTCTTCTTGATATTGAACCAAAATGATTTGGTTCATCGCGTACCTGTTCTTCCGATTATGATTATATTTTATCTCCGGTTGTTTTATTTGCTGTACATTCACCAAACCAGCTCACCAAGTATCCACTGAAATATTAGGATTACTTTACGGACGTTAGTTCCTCGCACACAAAATTTAGCACTCAGAAGGTAGGAATGCAGCAAGATAAGATGTTCCTCACAGACATCTCATGGCCTTGCAAAGGTAACAATAGCGAACAGTGATTAACACAGATATGCATGAATCAGCAATAACTTCAATATTACCAATTTCCACGATCCTAAGCAATACCAAACAATGAAAGTACAGTTTTTACCTATCAACCTGAAACAGAGCTCATATTTTCTTTTCTGTTCTTTTCATCCAGAAGATCCCCAGATCCTAATACTGCTCATCTCTAAGTAACAAACGAAATACAAAACCTAAAAGATAAACAAATAAACAAAAAATAATTAAAGACATAAATGAAAATATATCAACTGAACACAATATGAAAAGATAAATAAAAAATATGAACATAAATATGAAAAACTGTGGATTCATTGGGAGGGAATTACACAGGAAATCAAGAGGAGTCAGATGTCTGACTCGTCTGGTTCAACATTCAATGAGTCCATGGTGGAGAGCGAAGGGCTACGGGTCTTTGAAAATTTCCACAAGGAGCCTCTGATCGAAAATCTCAGCCTCACGAACTTTAGATTATATAGGACTTCATTATCATTCAACATCCATCAGTTGAAAGATCTAATTGATTTTTCTGATGTAGCGTCAACACACTTAACACTCATTGCCAAGCTGTGCTCTTCCCACTAATCTCTAACCTGATAAGAAACATATAAAAGCAACTTTGGCTTGCACAGCATATCTGCCGAGCTTGTTGAACTTCCTGTTGCTTTTCTGTGCAGTATAAATTGGTATCAAAGGGACAAAAACAGGAGAGCACAGTTGCCGCTCTGATCATGGAGGACTATGAAGGCGCCACAGCATTCCTGGGTCAGTTCGGACGCTTCCAGCGGGAGGTTTTCTTCCTGATTTGCGTCAGCTTCTGGATTAATGGACTGGGAACTTTTTCCATTGTCTTTGTGGCGGACACCCCGGCTCATCACTGCCTGATTCCCGATGTAAACCTGACTATTGATTGGAACAGAGCTGTCATACCAATCGAGGTTTGTTATTCAAACACATGTAGATTTTACTTACAGTCGTTAGACAGTTTTGTTACTGTCTCCTCACGGTGCATTTGTGTTATTTATTTATTGATTCGTTTATTATTGCATTTTTCTTGTAATGGCTCTTTGTCTTGATTATCAGGCGTTATTAAAAAAAAAAAATCATTCTTTTCACTTTCGTAGTGCAGGTACAGTACAAAGGCTTTCCTCTGTGTTCTAAGTCTCAAAGCTTTATGAATCTATTCCCCATGACTTGACAGACATTACCTACCTCGATATATAAAAAGCCTTTTCATAGTTGTGGTAACACAAGGACCCCTCCATGAACTAAAAGTGTAAAGAAGTTTTTTTTTTTTTGGTGTTAGAATTGTTAATTGTGGAGGAATTACTTCTTGTAAAATCTGTGATTGAATTAAGCTGAAATCCAAATGATCTGCAGTTTAAGTCATGTTATAAAAATCCACCTTCAAAGAAAGGGATCGATGTGCTACTCACTCAGATCTGTATATATTTATGTAGATAAATGCCATGAAGGGACACAGTTGTTAATATTTTACTGTCGGAAGCTCACATTTTTTTTTTTTTAAATTATAAACAGTACATGCAAAAGACATACCAGAGTCAGTTCTGTATTAAAGAACTGCTTCCAAAGACACTGAAGTTTGTGCGGTTGTGATTATGAGGTGGTGGATGGGAAGCAGGAGCTGAGCAGATGCAGCAGATACAGACTGGATGTGGTCAGAAATCTCTCTGCTCAGGGTTTCCTCCCTGGCCGGGATGTGAACCTCACTGATCTGGAGCAGGAGAGCTGTGCAGACGGCTGGAGCTACAGCCACGACATCTACCAGTCCACCCTGATCTCTCAGGTCTGTGTCTTTGTTCTTTTGTAGCTGGGATGGTTTTTCCCAGTTGGCTCTAAATCATTTGGCCAGGATTTGTAGCTCAAACTTACCAAACAACCCAAACATCGACTCTTTGTGGTTCATTTATTAAAGAGTTTAATTGCTCATGTGTGGATGTTCCAGTTTGACTTGGTTTGCAGTGAGCAGTGGAAAAAGCCTCTCACGTCCACTGTTTTATTCTTGGGAATTTTATTTGGAAACTTTGTTGCAGGAGCCTTTTCGGACAGGTAAATTTAAAGGACCCTGTATGTTTCAGTTGCTTGTCATCTTATCTGTGAACTCAGGAGGTTTATCATTATTCTACTTCTTGTCCTAGATTTGGAAGAAAACCTGTTTTCTTCTTAACAGTGGGAGTTCAAGCCATTTTCACTTTGGTTGCAATCTTTTCGCCGACCTGGGTTGTCTTCGCCATCATCATTTTCTTCAGCGGTTTAGGAAAACACTCCAGTTATGTATCTGCTTTTGTGCTCGGTAAATGTGTGCATTTTGCATTTCACATGCTGCAGTTAGGTTTTTCTAAACTGTGTTGTTGAGGGAATTCTTTTCTTGCTTTTGTGCAGGCGCTGAGATCTTCACAGGAAAAGTGCAGGTCCTCTTCTCGTCTATGGGTATAAGTCTGAGCTTCGCCATTGGCTACATGTTTTTGCCCCTTATAGCTTACTTTTTAAGGGACTGGAAATCTCTCTTTTTGGTTTTGCCATTGCCCAGCTTTCTGTACATGCTCTTGTGGTGGTGAGTGTATCAGTGGCCAGAAAACCTATGTTCACCTTTTGAACTTGAATGACATTTTGTATCCCGGCCTCTGTTTAAGGCAGGTTCATCCCAGAGTCTCCTCGCTGGCTGCTCTCTCAGGGGAGAGCAGGTGAGGCAGAGGCCATATTGAGAAAGGCTGCCAAGAAGAACAAAGTCGAAGCTCCACAACATATTGTTGCTGTCCTACATGTAAGTTGCCTTCAACTGAAATCAAGCAGATCCTGTAAGTAAAAGTGTTTCATCAGCTTCAGATCACACAGAGCAGTCACAACATTAAAATCAGCCATTTATTTTGTGAAAGTGGCTCACTGCATTCTGACCCAGGAGCAGTTTGCATTACACAGAACAGGTGGCAAGCTGCAAGCAGGAAGATAAAGCATGGTCGGGTTCATGGCAATCACAGGGCAAATCCACAGTCACACCTCATGGCAAGTTAGAATCACTATTTATCATCAAATGTATTGAGACTGTGGGAGGAAACTGGAGAAAAGCGCACAGGAATAAAATGTTAACTCCACACAGAATGCTCCCCAAGTATGATCCATACATGAAACATGCTATAACAGCTGCCTACAGGGAAGGAATCACCAAAACAGCTCTCGCTGTTGCTCGGATTCTTAAAGCTTTATGCAAGTGACCGTATTTAATAACTTCTGCTTTTCTTCCTGTTGTTTCAAACTAATAATTGTACCTTGATGACAGTCTCAGAAAACATGATCAAATTGTCCAGTTAAAACATTGAGATAGAAGCTGCTCCTGATATTTGTTTTACCTCTATCAGTTTACCCGATTAAATGCATTTAACCTGAAATAACACTTTTAGTTAAGACTCAGTGAGAGGGTTACAATTATCAGTGTTAACCCAAAACTCACTTATTGCACTGTGATTGTACTGTGAGTGAGCAAAGCTGAGCTGAATGAGCTATAGGGAGAGAAGAGGAAGTTTCAACTGTGATCAAATGTTTTCTGGGTGGGCAGTGGACTGGTATGGATGAATCACGCTGCCTTTTAGTGATCCTAACAGGAATAATTGAATCAGAGAGAGAGCCAGTGATAGAATAGAATTATCACCAGCAGGACCCACGCTGATGGAGACAGGGTATACAAGTCCAGGATACTTGGCAGGGTCTTGTTGGGGAAACCATCATTTAAGGCTAAAAGCAATAAAATAAATAAGATTAGGAGTCAGTTTCTCAGTCCCCTTCCTGTTGGGATGCAACTTATCAGTTTTAAACAAGTCTATCTTTGACCAGCACTCCTGCTCAGGGTGGGAATGGGACCAGACTGCAGACATCTCCCCCCTAGTCATTCCACTGCAGGCTGGGAATGTGAGATTATAGTGTATTTTAGT
>OMNM01044167.1:0-13638 GCA_900302745.1 Parablennius parvicornis
GTGGATGAGCAGAGCACGCATCACCTCCTCGTTTTCATCCGTCTGACCGGCGCCATGAGCGGCAGCTCCATCTGGAGCTCCAGGGATCTCACCACCTGCAGAAGCATCAATTTCTCATAAGAATCACACAAATCCATAATCAGCTTGTTAAAAAGGAGTCATTTTTCTTCATTTGTCTCGACACTTGGCAAGTCTGAAGGTTGAATAACAAGGTAGTAAAAGAAAAACTGCAGTCATGAAATCGACCCGAAAACTATTGAAAAGTGAACACAAGTGGATACACAGCTGTAACTCATGATTAACTCATAATCCATGGTTAGCATGCGTTAGCAGCAATACCAGTCTCATGAGCCATATTTAGCTGCAATAACTGAAACTTAGAAAAACGACATGGTAAAAAGTTATTACTGCAGAGGCTGTACTATGTACTAATCATTTGAAGTGTTGGAGTCGTATTACCAGTAATGGTAGAATTATCATTAATTCATGATTAGTGGAAACTGGTAGTTCATCACAAAGAGTGGAAGTTCAAAAATGTGCTGCACATTTTCAAGTGTGAGATCAATATCTCATCAGAATACTTTTTTTTTTTTTAATTCAAAAATAGATTTCGTAGATAATATGTAGGAAATGGGAATGTCTGTTAGCAAGCTCCAAGCAACAGGATCAACAAACGCCTCACGGAGAGGATGTTTGGGAGAAATAATTCATGCAATTTACACAAGAGCAAATTGTATTTCTGTAAGAACCCGGCAGGGCCGCACAATCGTCAAGTCTCTGATTATTTCAATTAAGCAATTATGGTACAGCGGAGTCTGGCGGGGTCTGATTGCTGCATGCCCTTGGAGAAACAATGTCACAATAACAGGCTTGTTGAGGAACGTTTGTGACGGAGGGAGATGACCTGAGCTGACCTGTAATAACCTGCTCTGAGAGCAACGCGAACCGGGATTGAAATTAAAGGTCAGAGAGAAGGAATTAACGGGTGGAGGGCCTAGGTTGTGCTTTTTATAGTCCTTCTAATCCCCATGTTGCTATTTTGTAGACGGAAACGTGTTCTCGGCGTGTTCAACAAGCCCAGCCTTGGCCAAGCAACACCATTTATGATTAATGAGGGTGAAAACAGCAGCCGAGAGTGGGAGCGATTTCAATGTCAAATTTAGCTTTCTGTCTGACTCACCAAGTGAAAGATTTCAAGATTACGACAGAGGAGGAGGCTGGAATGGAAGAACTGCAAAAAATTTAATATTGGCCTTACCGTTTATTCTGTGTATCAATCCTGTTATTAAATATTTAGTTCAGTTTGTCAAAAGCTTGTTTATGAATCTATTTTGTTTTCAAGGATTCAGTTCTCAGAGAGCTTTTTGGATACCACATATATTAATCACAGGAATTCATCTTTGACCGTTTTTTTTTTCTTGGTTTCTATCAAAAGAAAACTCAAACAGCGGAATACAAAAAAATTGACATCACTTTTGATAAGAATGCTGTGATGGCCACGGAGCTTCTGGGCGGCACAGTACTGGCTCTGCTTCCTGAAGAATGTGTGGTTTCACAGCTGTGCGTAAAACAAAGTCCAGAGTGCCGGAAAACATTTGGGAGAAGATCACAGCCCTGTCTATCATGAGAAGACTTTTAAAAAGCCCATAATGATTAGACTGGAAAAGCACCCTGGACACATACAGTTCAAATGGTTGGTACAGAACTGTGGATTAACTCAATATAGAACAAATTTCCATGTAGCACTGTGGCCTTAAAAAAAATGCACAAAAAAAAATGTGAAGGGAGCTGTGCACTAGTGGTAGTAATATCTTTTGCTTGTTTTTTTTTCTTAAAGTGTAGATTATTTTATTCCTTTGACAAAAGACTGCATAGAATTTAATTGTACTGGTTATAAGAAAAAAGGCACCCAATATGATCGCATCAAATCACTTCTTCTTTGTTCCATTATCCGTCAGCCTCTCGATTTATAACAAAAATCGATCAACAAGTTTTGATTCTATTAACTAACCATAGATAAAAACGTACCACCTGATGGAGGTAAATAAATCTGTTCCACTTATTTAAAAATAGTTTATAATTGAGCTCTTGCAACTTGTGGATCACCTGGAGGGGGAAGCTTCAGGAGGAAGTCACTTTTCCCAGCATTATTTATTTTGCTTTTAATTTTTGAAGATAGATTATGATAAAATTAATGTATTTTGCATAACAGTATATTGATACACAACACACACTAATGCAAACAAATGAAATGTAGAGAAATAAATGAAGACATGTGCGTGAAAATGATGAAAACTTGCCGCAAATGGAAGGGGCTAATTCTGAGAAACTTTCAAACTCCACTCACCGCTCTCGAGGATGTCGGGCTCGTTATAGGCACCCTGCACGGTGCTCTGGGTCAACCAGACGGGCCTCTCCTTGGGTGCCTTGCCCTCACTGGCCTGCTTCTGCTGCGCATCCTGTTCCTCCATGCTGATGACCACGTGTTGCTGGTACATGTCAGCGTAGGCCGACCCTTTGTTGGACCAAGCTTCACGGTGAGGACCGCCAGCAGCGTTCGCTCCAGACGCTGCAGCGCGTTCGCGGCTGGAGGAAATATTTAAAAAATATCATTTGAAGCGATCTAAAAAAAATGGTCAAATTATTAAGCTAAAAAGAGTAAAATTCCCCTGTGGCTCAGCTATGAAAATGATGTACATTTGTAGATATTGTAATTGCGAGAATACACATTGGCTGAGAGAGACCTCGACTCCAGACGTAAAACAGAAGGACCGACGAGATAGTGGCTGAGGTGACAAGCGAGGTTTTACTTTGAGCCTTATTAAAAACTAACCTCTGTTTGAGAGCAGGGATCTCGGTGGGTTCGGGCTCCAGCAAGTCGTGGGATAAATTAACATCTTCGGTCTCTCGTAGCAACGCATAGATTGGCTCGATCTGCTCATTGAAGCGCGCCACCAGGGTCCTGGCGTCAGGACAAACTGACGCGTCCTCCTCTACTTCTGTCTGGCAGAACGTACAGCGAAATGTACCTGCAAACAAAAAAAAAAACAACTTCACAGCAGATATCGAGGATGAGGACTCCTACAGAGGTCACAAGGTGCTTTTTTCGTACGTGATCCTTTTAGGTCTAATTATTTGCATTCTTGCAAATTACTCAGAACAAATTATACCTTGTAAGTAAAACAATAAGCAACAACCTATACCTCCTTCTGAAAGTTCTGCGGAAGTGTAAAACAAAGATTTTGGCCTACATTGCTGAGACAAATTGCACTTTTGCTGATCTCCAGGTCCTCACCTCCACCACCATCCACCCAACCCTGACGAGCTCTTGGCTTAAAAAAAAAAAAAACACTTGCACACACAAGAACCGTGACAAATCCAATATCACCACTGGACCAAAAAGTCTCACCAAATTCACCCCCATACCTTCACTCCTAACAGTGAGGGCTTCACTGGCATCATGTTTCACCAAAGCCCTCAACCAGCACATCAAGCACATTTCCAGAAGTGACAATTTACTACTTTAAAGACGGCTTGCCTCCACCAGTGTCTTTTTTTATGAGGGTAATTATGTATAAAGACGCAATATATTTGTAAAGACTTTTGCAAACTGTGTGCACTGCGCAAGCCAGTGAGAGACGGGAGTGTTTGACCATCTGTTTCAATATTGGGAGGTGTGCCAGGATTAGCACAGACCCCCATGTCTGCTTAGTGTGAAAGGGTGAATCTCATGAAGAGTGTGTGACCTGGTTAGTCATGGATTGTTCAATTAAAACTAAATAACGATGAATCAAACTACTATTCCGCCTTTGTTTTTACAGATACTGATGATATACAACATTTGAACTTCCACTTTAGTGGATCTCACTGAGAACGGGTGCAAGAGTTTCTCAGATAGTGAGTATGATGACAGATGGTGTGACATTAGCCACATGTCAAAGGAAAAGCTTCCCGTGGTCAGTGATTACTCTCCACATTTCCAATAGCTGCGAGGTCACACCGGGTATTGCTGGCCTTGCAGAAACATGGAGTCTATCAGACGACCAGGTAAACTCCAGGTATTTGTTTTGTCAGCATCTGTCAGGGTGCCGAGTTACCACACTCACAGCAAGAAGTGATACTGAATAGATCCGCTGAAACAGGAGAAAAGCTGACCTGAGAAGGAAGTTCAGAAACAAACTGAGCACAAGCTGGCCGACTACCAAAACCAAGTGAAAGAGCTTACTGGGAGATAGAGACAGAACCTTTTCCAAGTGTGCTGGGCCAAAGAGGAGAGTCAACTTTAAGTCTCTCCATCTCAGACTATCACAAAGACTGACTGATCAAATGAAATAGTTAATTCACAGATCATTATTGTGTCCGCTTCTGCAAATCTGAGGATCATCTTGGATGTTTATTGCCTTATGAGAACGTCCATGCTTTGAGTCCAGTTGAGCTCAGTGCAACAGACTGTCCAAACTTATTTTCTCAGACTCCGGAACACATTTTAAAATAGAATTGACGACACAACAAACATGCCACTTCTGTTTTGAGTTAAGAATGGTTTAACAGTCAAAAACTACACATAGCCAACCTGGTTCCTATTAAATACAGTGAACACTGAGTAGTTGGACTACATCAATTCTCTTCACCTGATTTACTTGACTTATTAAAGTAAACATTGAGACTTGAGTCAATACCTGCTTAACGCCATGGTAACTTAATTAATCTTTACCTATAAATTTTCCATATTCCCTCCCACAACACTCTCAGTGTGACCTGCAGTATGTGCTTGCCTGAGCAGCATACAGTATATCAATTGATTTTTATTCCAAAAGGTAGGAGCAAGAATAAGTGAGGTAGACAGTTCTCAACATGCAATACAGTGGCATTTTTAAGAAGCTTGCTGATCTTGTACAATTTACCGTAGTGAAATGGAATATATATAACTAGCATATTTCTAAAAATTAATTTAAATTAAAAAAATATATATGTGTGTGCTGACCACTTTACTTGATTGGCAACAGTGGAGATTTCGACTGATATTAGTGGGGAATATACACACAGTTAAGCGACATAGGCGAAATCACATGTAGGCAAAATAGGTGTTGTGTCCCATGCGTAAGGCTCTCTCGCTGCTCGCAAGTCAAACACGTCCACCAGCACAACTTAATGAATACCTCCTACTTATAAGTGGGTGATGCGAGTCTTGTTTGCAAACACAGTTTCAGAAGGCTGCCGGCCCACACTGATGCAGTTTGTGAGGGGGGCAGATGGACAGATGAGGAGAGTAACAGCAAAACAGCCGCGTAATCCAGAAAAGTAGTACGAGGGAAAGTGCTACATGAACATTCACGAGGAAGATTTTAAACAAACCTCTTTCTATCTCCCAAAAGAATCAACCTGTTGACATCACTGAACAATTACAATTTCAATCATGAATCAGAATAGAGAGGACCTTGGATGGAGCTTCAATCTCTCCAGCCTTGTTGGCAAGAAAACTTGATTCATCAACTGGGAAATAAACATTTTCTTGCACTGTGGACAGAATACAACCCATTTTTGAAACTGCTGCATGGAGTAAATAAGAATCAGCTCGCATGTGATGTTACACACATTATTGGGTTTGCAAATGAGATGAGCAGCAGTATATCAGTTCATTCAGCCGAATGTGGAACACTTACTGTTGCCCCCTATTGCATAGGTTAGGACACAGCGCTGACTTACAAAACTTTTAAAGTGAATCTTCTAAACACTGCCAACATTCAGTCAAGCTGGACCTGGCACAATGTTCATCAGTGCAAACTGTGAGGCTGCTGGTAAATACTCAGCCACTAAAGCGTCATTAACCTCAGTTAAGGCTTCAATTAACATCAATCCAGCCCTAATAGCAAACGTGGTGGTGGTGCTATTTCTAAAAACACTGTCATCACTGCCATCTAGAGGTCATCTAGCAAACACACTCTAAATTCCCTGTCTCATATTCATTTATTTAGAAGAGACAGGTTTTCTGCAATACATCCCTTGCAGATTTGTTTGTTCCATAAAACTGAATTTGAACAACCATTCCTAAACATTGATATAATCTCTAACTACATGATTAGTCACACCAGAGATTTCATGGACATCTGTCATTTCATTCTTGATGGAACCAACATTTTGAAGACAGGCTTGTGCAGATTTGTCGACTCAACTTTACAGCCGTAGCGACACTTAATGTGATTTTGAATTTATGAAGTGGACACCTGAAGTCTGCAGAAACCTCAACTGTGTGGAAACACTTCACGAGAAGAGCTCGCCATGTCAATCTGAGAGATAAAAAAAAAAGAGGCTGCTCAGAGCCACAACATTGCTTAGTCGTAAGAATTGGTCGGCTAAAAAGTTAAAGTTGTTTCAAAGGATGAGAAAAATATTTGTTATATACAAAAACATTATTATGTGATGTGTCATAGTTGTTTTAAATAATCCCACGTTCTATTTTAATCTATGTGACCAGTGTATATCCTTGCCATTTTTATAGTGTCGGTCAATCAGCTTCGTCATTTATAGCGATCTGTGGTAAAAAACTGTTGCTAATTTAATACTAATTATTGGTAATAAACATAAACCACCAGTGTGGGAAAAAAAATCCAGTGTGGAACAAGATTTTTAGCAGCTTTTTGCTTCACACTTTCCATGTGGGAGGAAAGTGGGGCGAAAGTGATCTGTAACTATTAACAGAATATATTCCCACTATGGAGAACCTGCAACTGTGGAGTCCAAACAACCAGGACAGAGTTCATCATTTAGTTAAACTGCAGAAGTTACCGAGATCAGCAGTCAGTCTGCAAGCCTTTATCCGTTCATATGGAAGCTCTTGTGTTTTCTTACAGTTGAAACCCAAATGGTGACTGAGCAGAACTGTGAAAATGAGTAGGCCTTATACAAAATAGGTTTTTTCTCCAGTGTTGTTGAGAGCAGAGATGTTTTTAGTATTTCATGTAATATGCACCACACACTTGATATTGAGTAAGTGCTCATGGTTAGAGTAGGTTTCACTTGTTTGTTATCATTTTCTGCATGCCGTCAATGGAATGTACA
Source organism: Parablennius parvicornis (assembly GCA_900302745.1). NCBI lineage: Eukaryota > Metazoa > Chordata > Actinopteri > Blenniiformes > Blenniidae > Parablennius > Parablennius parvicornis. The sequence continues at coordinate 7,060 of OMNM01044167.1, forward strand.
ATATTTTTTGCAAATACACTGCATGCTCAAATTATTGTCTTTTTCTGCATTTTTACCAAGACTTCACGACGATACCATCACAAGAAATTGACTCTTATCTGTGTCGACTTCAACAATACGCAAGTCGTGCAGCTTGTAGCAAGCAAAGCAAAGCAAGCAAATACGTTGAAGATTAACAACCTTAATGTGCTGTATATCTATAACTAGATCATGCTTAATGTTCACCTGTCATAGGATCAAAGAGCTGGTTGGCCTCGAGGTCAGTGAAGGTGGAGAAGCAGCAGGGGCAGCGGAAGGACGCGCGATTGGTGGAGTCTCGCTCGTCTGTCTCGATGCGTCGCCTCATGTGATCCAATTTGTACTTGACCACATTAACCAGTACCCTAAGGAAAGGAGAAAAATATAAAAAAGGTTAAAAAAAAATTACAACAAGAAAACAATAGAAACAGTAGTCAGCTCATTTAGCATTACTTTGATACCAAATACAAAAAGCATATGTAAAACCTGTAGTTGATGAAATAGTAGTTGTGTCGCGTTGTCTTGCCATCAGGGGCTGTCTCCACTCTCATACGACACTTGACAAACTTGTCTGCTTTCAGAGTGTTGAGCACCGAACGCAGCTGTTTACGGTCGAACTTGAGGAGCTCGAGCATGTCCTCCTCACGCACACATGGGTTGCGGATCAGCACATCCAGAGCCAGGGCATGCTCAATACCGTAAAAACCCCTGACGACCTGCTTGGCCAGCCGCTTCAGTGCTGCAGGGACCTCGGTCAGGAGCTCCGGCTCAATCATGTTTGGCTGAGGAGAGAAAGGAGAGCAGTGTCAAAGCTGAAAGGGAAGACTTCTCAGAGAGGCAGTGTGAACCTCCTAAGTATTGTGAGGGCAGGCGAAATCATCAGTCATAAGAACAAGGTTATGCACAGTCCTGCAAATCAATTCAAGACAGAGTACGCTACAAAAGCTTACAGTATATCCAACATGACCGCGGATCGTAATGTATGCATGTTAAAGTTGTTGCTGAAGTATGCAATTTATAATAAGCGGCAGTTACAGATGCAAAATCGTATGAATACTTAAAAGGTTTTTTTTTCTTTGCTGAAAACAGAAATAAAGAACCTTTTCAACACAATAATTTTTTTTTTGTAAAACATTTCTACAAACACGTGAAAACAGTCTAAAGAAACTTCCTACTGATGTCCTTCTTGATGGGTTTTGAATTTTTTTTTTTAAAGTTTGCTCCTAAGTTTTAAGTTTATATTTAGAAGTTATTTAGTTTTTGTCATCTTTAAATTAGTAGGTAAGAATGGATTACATTAACCCAGCATGTTATATCTAACTACAATCTATTATTGTATTTTTCGTTTTTAAATACATGGCAATGTAATAATTTATATTTTCTTAACTAATACAGAAAGGTGACATTCACAGAAAGTGTTATAGAAAATAAATTATAGTTTGCAGAAAAGTTATTTGAAAATGACTTAAGTTATGCCTACATTCTCTGGCTACAGTCACAATATAAAGCAAATAACAAGTAAAAAGACAGATTTATGTTATGTCTTTCACATTGTTTGTGAAACTTTATATCCTGATTAGGGGCTTATGGACCACATCATCATTTCTCAATGAGTCAAAGATGACTGATGGAAAGTGATAACTTAATTTGGCTAAGGTTTAGTTGGCTATTTGAAACAAAGACTTGAAACAAAAGATGTCAATGTAAAAAAACTGAAGTGTGTAGAAAAAGAAAAACTGCACATTAACGTAGCACGTCAGCTAAATTCAAGCATAAGCCTAAAATAAGTTATATCGATCAAAAATCTGACAAATTACCTCCCATTGAACTAAATTAGTGACCAACATGAACTTCCCTTTCGGAAGCCATTAGCCACCCAATAGTTATTCTTACCCGGCAATCCTTCTCTTCCTCCTAAAAGCAGAAAAGAACCCTCCACTTTAAGTCATTTCAGAGTAATGACTAACTCTCTCTGTCCACGGGAAAGAAAGTGGACCCTCTTTAAACACATCCGGACTCAAAACTGTTAAACTTCTTCACCGGCTAGCATGCTCAGCTCCTGCATTTGTGAAGATAACACCGGAAGTACAAACTCTCGCACAAGCCAATAGAAACATAGGCTTATGATTGAAGCATTTTACATCCAATGAGAGTGCTGATTTTAGATGATAAACTATATTCACCAATCAGATTAAAGACCAGACGCAGCAAGGCGTCAATTTAACATTTTACTTCCTGTTTACACCAGAAATGGCTTCACTTGACAGAGTTAAAGTTCTAGTTTTAGGAGATTCAGGTAAGCTGTGGAGCTCTTTCCCCATCGACGCGCTTCATATGAACTTTAAGTACCTACACTTACACTCAAATCAAAAAATTCTTTGATTAGTTGATCGTATAATTAACTACGGATTTACCTGATGCAAGTGAACACTAAAACGACGCACTGTGTGACACACCAGACCCAAGTATTTTGCCAACTTATAGATGCTTTCATTTTAATTGATCCGCCTTTCTCTTGTCGACTGCAGGAGTAGGAAAGTCCTCTTTGGTCCATCTACTTTGCCAGAATCAGGTATTAGGGAATCCATCGTGGACTGTTGGATGCTCTGTGGATGTACGGGTAAGCAGGCAGAGCATTGGTATTCCAAACACATTTGTGATAAAACTAACAGTAATCTTTTAAATTACTATGATGTTTTATTCACACGGAATCTTTCTCGCAAAGTTGTGGAAACATAAATTAAATAGATCTGCCACTTTTCAACCTGCATTGATAACAGTCGGAATGCAAGGCCTTATTTTACATGATGATCAAGATGATCAAGGATTTCAATCTGAAGTGTCAAACATGATTATTTTACCTTAGGTTCAAGACTACAAAGAGGGAACACCAGATGAGAAAACTTTCTACATTGAACTGTGGGATGTTGGAGGATCTGTCGGCAGTGTCAGCAGTGTCAAAAGCACGAGAGCAGTCTTCTACAATTCAGTCAATGGTAAAATTGAGCAAATATTAAATTGTTCTGTTTAATGCTGTCATGATATTTGTTCTGATCAATTTTTTGTGGATTTCAGGAATTATACTCGTACATGATCTGACAAATAAGAAATCCTCTCAGAATCTCTACCGCTGGTCTCTGGAAGCATTGAACAGAGATTCGTCTCCAACAGGAGTCATTGTGTCAAACGGGTTAGCAGATGTTTGATTTTGGATTTGTTTGTTTTCATTAGCACATATTTAAACATTTAAAAAGATCTAAATGTATTATTATTCTTTCCTTTTCCAGCAGTGACTATGACAGAGAGCAGTTTGCTGAGAATCCGGTGCCTTTGCTCTTAATTGGAACCAAGTTTGACCAAATCCCCGAGAGCAAACGCAGTGAAGTTCTAACGAGGACGGCTTTCCTGTCTGAAGACTTCAACGCAGAAGAGATCAATCTTGTGGGTCTACTTTTTTCATTTACTCATTTCAAAGTTATTATTCTGTAATATGCTATTTGTTTTTACTATTCAAAATCAATATAAGAAAGATAACATAAGTTAAAGGATGACGGAGTGAAAATTGACTGTTAGTGAGAGATTGTTTGTGTGATTGTGTTTGCACTTTGATGGACTCATATACTTCTCCTTCACCCAGTTTTAGTTTGGAAAACTTCAACTCCCTTCAGGTTAAACTTAGAATCCTGTATAGATGACTGATGATTGAACAGATCTCTGTATTATTCAGTGATCAGTAAAATGAGGTTTCCACCTTTAGGGAATTGACTTAATTAAAATAAAATCACAGTTACTGAAATGTATATTTAACATTGAATCCAAAATAGACCTTTAAGAAATGTCCTTGTCTTTGGGGACATCTGGTGGCTGCTACTGGAAACTACACTACGGTTGTGCAACTTTAATCACTGAAGGCCACAAAAATTTAACCTATACACATATTCCATTGGGCAAATTGTGATTAAACCACAAGAATATGAAAAAAAACCTCACAATCTTTATAATTGTCAGTTAAGTTTATTGAATCACTTCATTAAATCACTAGGATGCTACCTTGAACCGATATCTAGAAGAAATGTGTTTAATGTCACTTTTCCAATGACATGTAAAACCAATTATTACTCTTTAGAAATGGAATCGGAGCCACCAGTTGCTGATGCCTACTGTACATGTTCACCAAAACGTTTATGTTTTTCAAAATCCTGATATATTCTACATTAGCTTTATGTATAAAGTTGGGAGTAATGACCTGAAAAAACTTCTTAGTCTGTCAATAAAGTGCTTTTTTTTTGTGTTTCCAGGACTGTACCAACCCCAAATATCTTGCTGCAGGCACATCCAATGCAGTGAAACTCAGCAAGTTCTTTGACAAGGTGAGAAAGTGCTCTGAAGTTCTTCATTTACTGTCTTTTTACAGTATTTCAAACAGAATCATACTCTTGTTGATACATTTACGCCTATGTCTTTGTGGTTTGGTCCTACTGATATTGTAGTCAAATTCATGTAGTTACACTTAACAAAACCATGTAACGTACCTTTAATAATAATTGTAGAGAAATATTGTATTTTAAGAAAAAAGCATTTTTATATTTGGATGGCTTCGCCTTTTCAAGGCCGTTTTTGGTTCTTCAACCAGATTTCTTTTATTTAGTCAATATTTGACAATGTGAGTTCTTCGTATAAGTTTGATCAAACTGTTCTTACCCAATAGGTAATCGAAAAGAGATATTTTACAAGGGATCCAAGTCAGGTGAGTATTCTTTTCCTGTTTTTTTTTCCCGCTGTGAAACGAAGGAAAATAAACAGAAAATTTAACGAGTGTATTGAAAGCAACTGTTCTCTTTAATGGTACATTTCTAATTGTTTCTGCAGATGACCGGTTTCACAGACAGAAAACGGTTCAACTTCAAAAGTTTGCACTATGACTGATGAGCAAGGACCATCAGCCATGGATGACACTCATCGACAACCTTTCCACCTTCACTCTTTGCATTCTTTTAAGTTTAAAAATTGTTGGAGCAACTACATTTGTAAATAGCTGATTAAACTTGCACAGGGAATTTGCAATTGGGAGGTGAAAATATGAAAAAAAAAAAAAAAAGCAGCAAAGGTTTTAATTCAATGTACCTCTTCTTTCCACATGTTAAAAGTGAAGACAAGTTTACAAGCATATGCTTCATGAAGCCTGATTAGATTTTAATCAGCATGTCTTGAACGGGCAATATGCTCGGTCAGAATACACTCATGCAACATTCACTGGTGGTTTCATGACTCTCTTGATCCACGAACTGAAGTAATTCACTTTAGTGAAGACGTGGGGATACTTTGGATCAGAACAGTCTTCCTGGGTGTAAGCTGTTATACCTTGAACCTTCGTGTTGCAAATAAGAGGTCCACCAGAGTCACCCTGTAAAAAAAATAAAATAAGACAAGAGAAAGAATTGTTAGGTCTGAGAAAACATGATGCTTTTTAATGAATAAATGTCAATTTGTGGAATAAGCATTTGTCATTATTTGTGTATTTTGCCTTTTTTATGCTTCAGATATTGTCTCACACCTGACACACTCCTCCCTTCTTTCTGTCGAACTTGGTGCACATCATGTGATCACTGTTAAAATGTTTGTCCCAGATTTTTTTGCACTCAAAGCTGAATTGTACTTTCTCCGTGGTTTCCCTCAGAACATCTGAAGTAGGCTTTTGATCTCCAGTGTGTCCCCATCCAGCTACAGCACAGTTGATGTTTGCAGGGGTTTTTCCATTTTTGTTGGGTAGTCCAATAATCTTCACATACTTATTGAGTTTAGCAGGTTGTTTCAACTGTGAAGGAAAACAGTGTAACAGGAAGTCACAACAGATATGTACACAATGATGTGTGTCTTCATCCTACCATCCTCTTCACCCACTTCAATGCAAATGTGTAAAGTCAGATAATGTTGCTTAAATTCTTAATGAGACATAAAGTAACACGTGGCGGTAACATCACATACAAAGCAGGTCACTAACTACTCAAAAAAGAGATTGATGTTTTTTAAAAGACAATTTATGAAATACACGTTTTAATTTTACCTTAAGTAACATGATGTCATAATCGTACTGTCCGTTGAACTTTGGATGCTGGTGGTAGCTGGCCACTCCAATACGTTGCTGAGTGTCTTCTGTCCTACTAATGTTGTGAGCTCCAAGTACCACTTCCATTGTTTGAGAGCTGACAAAAAGTGAAACAAAAGGGTGGAAAAACAATGAAAAATAAATACCTAATATATTTGAAGCTCACTTGCAGATCTGACTATTCTGACTATCTTAACTATTGATGAGATGTTTCAAAATTGAATATATAGTAGATTCCTTCAGAGAAAATAAATAAAAAACCTTGACATAAATGTAAAATAAAATTATGGTTGTCATTGTAATATGATGTTAATATCACACATACAATAGATATTCATTGAAAAACCAGTACATTTAACTGAGTTGTAGCTTTTATTGATGCAAATCAACTCACTCTTTGCAGTGTGCAGCAGTCATAACAAAGTCTGCTTGAATAAGTATCCCACAGCATGAAT
>OMNM01044173.1:0-18427 GCA_900302745.1 Parablennius parvicornis
TCAGGAGGGTTAGAATCCTGAGACAGACAGACAGACAGACAGACAGACAGACAGACAGACAGACAGACAGACAGACAGACAGACAGACAGACAGACAGACAGACAGACAGACAGACAGACAGACAGACAGACAGACAGACAGACAGACAGACAGACAGACAGACAGACAGACAAAAAATTAACAATATCAGTTTGAGATACGTTTCCTGCTAGCACGTGGGATTTTCACTGTTCAGGCAGTTTTAGTCTTTAGATATCTAAAAGGTTTTACTTGTGATTTGTCAGTTCTTTTCCAACCATTTTAGCCATTTTTCACAATGATTTATCCACTATGATATTAGCTACTTTTTTTGTTATGTTGAGTTTTGTCAGTTTGGTTATCTATAATAATGAATAATTATCAAAGATAGAAAGATCTTTTATTGAAAATTTAATCTGATCTGTATCAGATACCTTGGGAGCACCACCGGAAATTATATTTTCCAAGTGTGACATCAATCAACTAAGATCATTTTAATCATGGACATTTTTCATACGCAATTGTTTGGTGTAGCTGAAGAACATTTATTTTATGAGTTGTCCTTATGTTTGACTCTTGGGTGTTTTTGTTTGATTTTATGTTTAATTTCTCATTTCATTTTTACCCCGCCAGAGTTGGTGTTTCATCACTCGCCACGGTTGAAAGGATGGTTTATGGGGGTGTGGGAGAATTTTCCTGTCGTATCACATGAGCACAATACTCCTGACAGGTTTTTCACCCCCAGGGCTCTGGAGGCGGGTTTTCATATTTTCTTATATTCTTTTACATGCTCTAATGCTCTTGCAAAGAAGAAACACTTGCGAACCTTATTTTGTTAATTAGATTTAATTCCATTCATTCTTTATTAGTCAAAACAGGAGGGAATGTTAGAGAAATTTTTTTTTGTCTCATAAAGAATTATGTTTAATTTGAAGTCTGTGTTCAAGGATGACCTGTGTCAGCACTGTGAGAACCTCTGTGCTGCTTTTGGTGGCCTTCAATGCAGACACAAAACAATCCAGCCTTTAAGAAGGTACTTGCAAGTACTACGATAAACCACAGATAACTATCCCAAAGAAGGTCTATAAACGTGTGCATGGACAGGTTTTAACTTCCTCAGCAATTAAAGAAGGAATTCTACAAAAACAAATGTTTTAATTTGATGAATTTTTTTTTTCAAGTAAATGTGGACTAAACATGTTGTCGTACTCGATAAATTAAAAATGTGTTTTAGTAACAATTTCATCTAAAAAAGCAGCATTAAATCTGTTCTCATTGTTTGTTTGTTTTTTTAATTATTATTTAAAACAGTTAAGTCATGTGTTGTGTTTTTTATATGTTCTCAGCTCTGAAGACCCTCCAGTTAAACCAACGAGGTGTTCCTCCAGCACCTTTTCTTTGGAGATGTTGAGTTTGCTCCCGATGATCTCGGCCATTCGAAGTCGACTGTCTGAACAAGACAACATGGCTGTGAAGCAGTCGAGAGCCTGAGGGACAAAAAGCAACATCTCTCTTCATTTTCACCCAAGAAACCAGGAGAACGTTTCTGACCACAGCTCGAGACCGAAGGAGCAAACCTCTTGGAAGACATTTTGCGCCGTGGAGGACGAGGCTCCATTAAAGTCCACGCTGATCCGATCGCACCACTTCAGGAGGTCCCTGCAGAGGAGCAGAACCAGACCCCTTTAGGTACCTTCAAGGTTTGAACTCCTCCAGAAGCAGAACCAGAGCCACAGTGAGGTTCTAGTAGTTTCTTCTGGAGGTTTTAGCAATTCCAGTCTTATTTGTTTTACAGGTTTCAGCCTTTGATTAGATTTTTCAATTTATTTTTCTGTTTCACCTTTTTCTGTTTACGACAGTTTTAGCCTCTTCTATAATCTTTGTTGCGGAGCCTCTTAAGGGACAATGGAAAAAAAAAAATTCTTTCTCGTGTGCATGCAAAAGTTTCACGTGCACACGCGAAACTGTTACAGTTACAGTTTCAGCTTACAGATTGGTAAGAGACCATTTACCAGAACCCGTGAGGCAGCACAGAAGCAGAGACGGATTTGTGTACTTTTTCTGAAAAGCCGAAATATAACTGAAGGCGGCAAAGTCACACTTGTTATTTTTCCGGCTGTCAACACACTGGTGCTCAGAGCAGCTCCGGCATCCCGGCGCACTTCGAGCACCGGGACGCCGGTCTTCACCTCTCGTCCGCTCTCTCGGCTGAAACGCGGAAGTTGAGGACCGTTGAGGACCGGCGCCGACCGTCACCGCGGCTGGTCGCTTCAGTTCCGTGACGGTAAAAATACACACCGCCAAAATACACAACTCATGATAAGGTAGGCCTACATGACCTACCACTGTTTGCTAATTTGATGTTCATACGGTAAAATGCTAGCCAATACATAATGATCTAAACGTCTGCATGCTCACGCACGAGAAAGAAATATTTTAATTTTTTCATCCGATTCTCCCTTTACGGGCTCCGTACTTTTTTAATGAAGCTGTTAAAGACATGTTTCTTTTTAACGGAAGGTTTTCATTGATTGCAATTCTTTTGTTTCTAAAAAGTCAAAATGTTGAAGTGGATGTAATATTTGTCTAGCTGTGGTTTGTCAAGAGCAGCAGGACCGATACGGAGACACTGGAGAACCACATATGACTCAAACAGTCAAAGAACTTTGATCCAGAACATTTCACTCTTATTTGTCATTTGCAGCAAATCAGTGTCAAAGCGTAAAATGAGATGATGGACAATAGGACAGACAGGAGGAACTCTGTGAACCAGAGAGGACAGAGGACAGGATGGACTCTGTGACCCACACACACACACATATATTGACCTGAGGCCTATAGTAGCAGTAATGACATTGATCAGTGAAGCATACTTTCTGTGTTCTATTGGAGCTCGGAACATGGCTGTTCGATCCGCTGCTAGCTGGCGCTGGCGCGTGCGCGTGCGTGTCATGTCTTTTACTGAGCTCAGTCGTCCAGGACAACCCCCAACACCCCCATCACTGTTTGATCCACCCACTGGAAATATTCCAAACCATTCCCAAAATAGTTCATAACACATTCTGGTGGATGTCAGCATTACTCAGACTATTTCAAGCCCCATCATTGGGCATCCAACAAACATGTCTGTCCTGTGGAACTTTTTTTTGGTCTGTGAGAGTGATGTAAAGTTTACATCCTAAAACACATGCAACAAAAGAAATACTTTGAGGAGGAAGCACATCAGTTATCGTTACCTCAAAGCAGCCGGTGGCCTGAACAAACAGCTCTTGAAGGTCACATTAATTTAGGTTGTGATGCATTCAAGCCCTACTTATGAAAAGCGTGTATTGGGAAAAATTAATTGTGCTGTTCTTATGATGAGCTCAGTGTAATCCTGTAATATGTAAACTTTGGAGAGAAAGTTGAAAAAATTCTACTGATTAAAAGAGAAATTTGCCCATGAACGTCCCACCAACTGAGGGGCCTGCGCCGTGGATCTGAGGGCGGGACGGGCGCGCTCACGGCAGAGAATGAAAAGACGACAGCGGAAGCAGCAACAGACCCCTGCCAAAACACTCAAGACAACTGATGTAATTTGATTTAGAAAATGTTGTGATATATGACCTTTTCTTTATTTGACTTTCTGCACTTTTTAACCTGTTATGAGCCTCAATGTTTTCAATCTGTTAAAGATTGACTTGCTGATAGCCAGTCAATTTAAGGGTTTCAGTTTTCCTTTTGACTGAATAGTTGCTGCACTGTGCCTGCAAGGTTTTTGTATAATTTTTTCTTGAACATGCATCAAATTAAGGTGATTTTATAGTTCCTGGTTTCTAGATCAACCAGTGGCACTCATCATAACGCAATCGAAAGATTTACAGTCAATCCATTTGATTGACAGGATAAAACGTGATCGGAGCATCTTCACTGATTAATCTCGTACTGCTTCAAATTATACTGACAAAAGGGGTAACGTTAAGTTCCCATTATATGAATAAAACTCATTCAGACTTTAAAGCACAGCTCCAAAGCTCAGTAGATTACTACGTTCCTCTTTTGTCTCTGAGCAGCTGTGGAACTTTTAAATGCAGAATGTTAGTCACCTCAGTGACAGCAATCGGCCCTCCAGAATCAAACTCCTGTCCTCGGACTTGTGCTGCGGCGGGTTTTCAGCATTCTGCAGGCTGCTTGTTCCCAGATCAAAGTGGTTCTCCCCAGTCAGCTGACAGTAGATATCCAGCAGACGATCAGACACCAGCGAGAGACCAGAGAACCTGCTGACCAGAACCTACAGACAGGACAGCTGTTTAAGAACAGGACTACATACTAAAAGTGAGTCGACATAATCTGACAGGTAAAAAAAAACAAAAAAAACAAGGTGTGTTAATTTCAAACAGCATATAACACAAAAGCACGTCAGCTTTTCGAATCATCACTTAAATAATCTGAAAGTCCAGAAATAGAATGTGTCAATATGCTGATGATGTGGCCCTATTAGCACACAAAGAAAAGAATCTGGTTCCATTAACCGCTCTTGTGATCAAATAGTTTGTTAGAATCCCATCGTTACTTTTTTGTACCCGGTGACTTAAAACTTGCAGTCATTAACACTAAACATTTAATTGTTTGTCGTTGGATTGATGTAAATCTTCACCAACCTTCTTCAGCTCTTCTCTGGTCATGTTAAACATTTGGAGCTTGGTCCAGTATTTGTCCAGCAGTGCCGCGTGAGAGTTCTGTGGTCTGTGCCAGCTTCCTCCACTGTGAAACATCCTGTAAGACAGAGACAGACAGCACGTCCAGTTGGTTGTCACTGAGAAGTGGTCATATGGCTTTAACTCATCAGTTCACTGCAAAGTGATGTTTTAATTAGGCCTGGCGTGATCCAGATCTCAAATACACCAGACAAAAGTAAAAAGGATGCAGGTATTCAGGCACGTCTTTAAATCAGCAGAAATCAAAACTATACCAGCAGGATGAGACGACACAGCAAAAAACAGCATTGGCAGCTAAAAAAGATTAAAGTTCCACAACAAACTAAAGGTATCATTACACAACTTTTCAACACTTTCACATGGTTCCTATCCGTCCAAAAACGTTGCATTCAAAGTTTGTTGCCCCAAAATCCAGCTTGTCTTTGATTTTCAGCCATTTGAATATTCGCTCATTGGAGCGGCATTTAGATTCTGCTGGGTTTCAGCGAGCTGGACAGCCTCCGCCCCACATGCCCAAATTGGGAAGATGAGAAAGTAAATACTCTGCTGGTCATGTGTTTTTGTTTATTGTGTCGATTGCTATGTCACGGAGAAGGAAAAAAAAGACGTCACAGAGAAACGTTGTTCAATCATACCAATTAGAACCAGAATCTGAGCCAGAAGGAGAAACTCTTGAAGAAGTTCCGACTCTGCGGCAACAGCAGGATGTTTCAAGATGGTTAGTAAAGCATACTGTGAATCTGAATATGTTCATTGGTTTGTTTGCGTTGTTAATTATTATCAAGTAGCTAAAACTAGCTCCTGCTAACTATACCGTAACTGTTGTGGTTTTTCAAATTATACTGAATTCATCAGACCCTCAGACTACAAAACCTCCGTTTGATCTACAGTCTCAGACATGAACAATACCTCACAATAAAAAAAACCTCGCTTCACAAACTAACCAGCCTGCTGCTTTGAAAAGTAATATAAACCATTTAAATCAGAGCATTTTACTTACAGTTCTCACATTTGCAGTAGAGTCACAGATTGTTGGTACAGATCCATGCTTTATTTGAAGTCTTGCAGCGTTGTACTGGCCATGTTATAAAAATAGTCTCCCGTTAAGTGCTGGGAGCAGAGTGTTGGTAGATTACCTTTAAAAATAAATTAATCCACTGGGTCCACACAGGCTCAGTCGAAGGCAGGACAAATAGATTCCTCTGCTCGTTGATACAGTTAAAGATGCATCGGGCGTGTTTAGCGCGTAGCTTCACCATGTTTGCTTACATGCTCCGTAGCAGGCACGGAGGGGAGGGATTTTGGAAGGGTCAAAGGGAGTGTCTATCTTGATTGGGATTGGCTAAAAACCACTAATGACGCGAGTCGGGGCTTACTTCATAACTCGCTAGTTTGAGCAGACACTTTTGCAAAAATTAAATAAGCCGGAAAAAGAGAGGACACACTTTTTTCACTTTCACATTTCCAGGTATGGGGACAATTATTACTGTTGGAAAAACATTAGAAAGTGAATTTTGCATGATATGTCTCTTTTAAACAACTAAATCTGATCAAATAAATTAAGAAGCTAATCTGGTATAACAAAAAGAAAGATTTGTTTCAGTGATTCTTTCATTTTGCAGGTTATATGTGTTTTGCAGCTCCAGATAAATTGTATTTGGATAGTTGTGAGTGTTGCAGACTTCTGAGCTGAACCAAAGGACACTGCTCCAGGGCATCATCTATAAAACATTGTGTAGGATCCCTACAAAAAAATGCACATGCGCCCAAAAGTTGAAAATGGCATGCAGTAAAACAAATTTGGATCCATAAAACCCTGCGTATGCACATCTGCAGGCACATTCCATTTAGAGATCACAGTCTATCTGGAAGGTTGACGGTTCAGATCCTGACCTCAACATGCCCACATTCTACTATAAATGGGGAATGTAAAGTACCTCGCAAATATTTTTGCATCTCAATCAGCCTGCTGATCGCTGGCATTTGATGCAAAAACTGGACACCAAACTAGACTCCATGGTTGTGACGGCCACCATGTCTGGCTAAGAGTTGGAGACCGCGGACATTTTTCACCAGGGACTTGTGAAGAGGCTCAGTGCAATTTGTGTTGTGTCCTCAGTCACTCTAGAATTGAAGCAGTAGGTGACGAGGAGGTCGTCTGTCTGCAGCTTCAGTGCGTCCAGAGTGCATGGCCATACCATCACATCCACAGTGCAGCATTATGCACGGCGGTCACCATGCTAACTATATGCTTACCCAGCAATGGGACTGATTGTTACACACTTTGTCACAAGTGAAAATCCATTAATGCTACTCCACCGCTCTGTATCATTTGAAGATGAAAGTATGACATATGAGCATGATACTGCTGATTCAGTAGTAATGGCTCATTTAAGAAACGCATATCGAGGCATCACTGTAGTTTGGCTGTTCCTGATGCATTTAATTAACACATTAAATGTATGAGATGAATTTAATAATAAAAATTTCAATGGCCTTTCTTTTTAAACCTGCCGGATTTGTAGAGAAACTACCAAGGTAAAGGAAGCCGGATGTTGCTGATGTTGGTACCTTCTTGTGGCAAAGAACTGGAATCCAGGAGCAACATCAATGCAGTCCTCCCGTCCGGGAATCATCAGCTTCTTGTTCTCCATCAGAGGCAGCAGCACAGAAATCTGAAACACATGAGGTTCCAGTTTGTTTCAGAGAACTTTCCACTGAGTCCACATGGAGAAGCAGCTTGTGCCGGAGCGAGGGCTCACCACGTCCATCGGAGCGTGGTCAATGTCCTCCAGAAGGATCCACTGGCCTTTTGACACGGCCTGCGTCAGAGCTCCAGGCTGCCACACAAACTTCCCCGGGATGTCGGTGCAGCGGTACATCCCCAACAGCATCTGAGAGCCAGAGAGAGAGATTTACACTGCGAGAAATATTTTTTACTAAATATTTAAAAGATATTTAGATTAATCAAAATACATTTCTTGAGAAATGTAAAACTTTTTTTTTTTTTTATTTCCAACTTATACATTTTGTTCTATTATTTGAATTTTAATTATTTGTCAACACTGTAAACATGTTGTCCATGGAATGGTCAGGTTTTCCACTCAGAGGTGTTGCAGTTCTAATTAAAAACAATATTCAGTTTTCTCCGAAAAATGACCAGTATATTATTGTAGTTGGAGTACTCTACTCAACCCAAGTGTTGCAAGTTAATATATATGCCATATAACTTTTGGCAACACAATACTGAGTAAACTTCCTTTTTTAAACACTCATTTACTAATATTTGGGGGTGATTTGAATTGTGTTGTCAATCCTGCTTTAATTACAATCACTCCAAAATGCCAAAATCTTTTTCTGATTTTATTTTTCAAGAATGGCTTTACTGATCCATGGAGGTTTCCCAATCCTACAACTGAAGAATTTTCTTTTTCTCGTCCATCATCCTTATTCCAGGACTAGGGGTGCACCGATCGACATTTTTTCACTTTCAATCAAAATCCCAATACCTGAATTTGGATTTCTTTAATATTAATATTATAAATGTTATTTTATATGAAGCTGTAATAACCTCCTCTGTATAGGAAAGTATGAAATATAGGAATGTTTGCATGTACAGTGGGTTCAGAAAGTAGTCAGATCCCCTTAAACTTTTCAGCCTTTGTCATATTGCAACCATTTTCTACAATCAATTCATTAATCAATTTCTTTCCTCGTTCAAGCACACACGTCATCCAATATTGTCAGAAAAACACAGACATGTCAGAATTATTACAAAATAAACACTGAAATGTCACATGGCCATAAGTATTCAGAGCCTTTGCTTTGACACTTGTACATTTAACTTAGGTGCTGTTCAATTCTTCTGATCATCATGGAGATGGGCCTAAACCTTCATTGGAGTCCAGCTGTGTTTATTTATGTTGGTTGGGCTTGATTGGGAAAAGCACACACCAGTCAATATAATACCTTACAGCTCACATTGTAAAGTCAGAGCAAATGACAATTATGAGGTCGAACGAACTCACTCAGAGCTGAGAGACAGAATAGTGGCAAGGCACAGATCTGGCCAAGGCTACAAAAAAAAGTTCTGTTGCACTTAAAAGTTCTAAAGAGCACAGTGGCCTCCATAATCCTGAAATGGAAGAAGTTTGGGACAACCAGGAGTCTTCCTCGAACTGGCCACCCGGCCAAACTGAGCACCCGAGGGAGAAGAGCTTTGATGAGAGAGGTAAAGAAGAACCCAAAGATCACTCTGGCTGAGCTCCAGAGATGCAGCGGGGAGATGGTACAAAGTTCTAGAAAGACAACCATCAGTGCTGCCCTCCACCAGTCGGGGCTTTATGGCAGGGTGACAGGGTAGCCTCTCCTCAGTGCAAAACACATGGAAGCCCGCATTAAGTTTGCCAAAAAACAGCTCAAACATTCCTAGACTCTGAGAAATAACATTCTCTCAGAACGGGCTGACGGTTCACCTTCACATAAGACGATGATCTCGAGCACAAAGCTAAAATAACGAAGGAGTGACGAAGCACATATAAATTTAAGAAGTTGATTCCTGCTCATAGTCTTCTGTATAACTTAAAGTTATACAGTTGTGCTCATAGGTTTACATACTCTGTCAGAATTTATGATTTCTTGGCCATTTTTCAGAGAATATGAATGATAACACAAAAACTTTTCTTTCACTCATGGTGAGTGGTTGGGTGAAGCCATTTATTGTCAAACAACTGTGTTTACTCATTTTAAATCATAATGACAACAGAAAATACACAAATGACCTCGATCAAAAGTTGACATACCCTGGTGATTTTGGCTTGATAACATGCACACAATGTGACACAAACGGGTTTGAATGGTTACTAAAGGTAACCATCCTCACCTGTGATCTGTTTGCTTGTAATCAGCGAGTGTGTACAAAAGTTCAATGAGTTTCTGGGCTCCTGACAGACCCGAGCATCTTTCATCCAGTGCAGCACTGACGTTTATGGATTCTGAGTCATGGGGAAAGCAAAACAATAGTCAAAGGATCTGTGGGAAAAGGTTATCGAACTGTATAAAACAGGAAAGGGATATAAAAAGATCCAAGCAATTGAGAATGCCAATCAGCAGTGTTCAAACTCTAATTAAAAAGTGCAAAGTGAGGGATTCTGTTGAAACCACACCACGGTCAGGCAGACCAACAAAAATTTCAGCCACAACTACCAGGACAATTGATTGGGATGCAAAGAAAAACCCACAAATAACTTCAGCTGAAATTCAGGACTCTCTGAAAAAATGTGGTGTGGCTGTTTTAAAATGCACAATAAAGAGGCGCTTGAAAAAAAATGAGCTGCGTGGTCCAGTCGCCAGAAGAAAGCCATTACTACGCAAAAGTATCCCGCTTACAATACGCCAAACAGCACAGAGACAAGCCTCAAAACCTCTGGAACAAAGTCATCTGGAGTGATGAGTCCAAAATTGAACTTTTTGGCCACAAACACAAAGGTTACATTTGGAGAGGAGTCAACAAGGCCTATGATGAAAGGATCACCATTCCCACTGTGAAACACGGAGGCAGATCGCTGATATTTTGGGGATGTGTGAGCTACAAAGGCACAGGGAACTGGTCAAAATTTATGGCACGATGAATGCAACATGTTATCAAAAAATACTGGAGAAAAGTTTGCACTCATCAGCCCGGATGCTGTGCATGGGACGTACTTGGACGTTCCAACATGACAACGATCCAAAACACAAAGACAAGTCGACCTATCATTGGTTACAGCAGAATTAAGTGAAGGTCCAAGAGTGGCCATCTCAGTCTCCTGACCTCAATATCATTGAGCCACTCTCTGGATATCTCAAACGTGCAGTTCATGCAAGACAGCCCAAGAAGAAATGGGGTGTGTAAACTTTTGATCAAGGTTATTGTCATTATTAAAAAAGAGTACATACACAAAATACAGTTGTTTGACAATAAATGGCTTCACCCAAACACTAACCATGAGTGAAAGAAAAGTTTTTGTTTTATTATTCATATTCTGTGAAAAATGGCCAAGAAATCATAAATTCTGCCAGGGTATGTAAACGTATGAGCACAACTGTATAGGTCTATGGCCCTGCTCCTGTGTCTAGCATCAGTAGCTTCTGCAGCTCCACCTGGAGCATGTAATCCACCATTGTTCTGGATATTAGATGACATAACGGAATGCAGTGGGGAGGAGAGGTGGGGCGATTACGTCATCTCTTTTCCACATATCGTATTTGCCGTCCACACCTCACTCACAAAGACACACATCCCCGCCAAGCCGGGGTTTTAGAGTTTCCCCACTCTGGAACCCGTGCTTGGAAAAACCCGTTTTCGGGCTCCTAAAACTCCACCTCGTATGGATGACAGGCCAAAAACAGCTCGTTTACGTGAACTAGCGTCCTCGTGTGGACGACCCCTTAAAACAGTGACACCTGGCTGCAGAGCGGCCTCACTGTACAACGGCTTTGCAAACATTGCACATTACTGTGTTGCTTCGTGGTGTTTTGAGCTTGTTTTGAGCAGACATGTCATGAAAATTTGGAGGTGAGCCTGCTCTCTGGCTGCAAACTGTAGAATGGATTTCCAGACTCATCACTCCGCGTCTCATTGAAACCGCCTCCATTCAGGAAATCCATTCCACATTTTGCAGCCAGCGAGCAGATCAGCTGGCCTGGCAGTGCCACTCCTGGAGCCATTGCAGCAGACAGTAACGCACAAACAAGGCTCCTTGATCGGAAAACTCCACAGGTTAGATCGGAAATTTCCAATCCATGAATTACGTTAGTATCGGAACCGATACCGATGCTGGATCGGCCCTATCACTGTCCAGGATTATTTTTTTAATTGACCACTCGCTAAAGCGACCACGGGCACAGACATTGTCATGTCACATCTACTGAGCCTGACCACTATTATTTTCCTTTATTTTCCTGTGAATCTCTTTAATTAAAATATTCCTCGCCCATCCCGACACTAACAAGTTGTATGAGGAGAGGCTCTTGTACGCCTTCATCTGTCTCCCTGTTATAAAATTTGTGGTCACTAACAAGTAGTTCACGATGTCCGTGTAATTAACACTCGACCACATGCCTACATCGTCCTCACATTTTACTAAATTCCTGCAGGGGTCATCCCCACCGCACTCCTCTATATTACCGTGATATCTAGCTTTATCTGGAATATTTAATCTTTCACAGGAATCCGCTACTGAAGATGTGTTGTTATGTAGTTGTATTCATCAAAGATGGCGGAGACAAGCCAATCGAGGATCATGGGATATGTGACGTCATGTGCAAACCACCTTTGAGCAGTGTTTCTTCCTCATTCTCCCTCTGGTCAGTGTTTGTTTTGGGCAACAGCGCCCCCAAACCAGAAGCTTTTTTAACTACAACATTGTTGTAATTGTGTCACATTTTCCAGGCAGTTTAATCCGGTCTCAAAAGTGATTGTGAAGGCCACATGAGCCAAATGAAGGTGTGAAAATCCCCCCCCCCCTCCAATGAACCGATTCCCGGACCATCTGAAGGTGAAAGGTCCTTAGATATGTTTTTTTCACAATCCCTCCATTCTCAGTCGTTTCTCACCTTGCTGTCAGTCTGATCCCCGAGCTGGACCTTCACCATCTCCGAAGCTTTCGTGTGTCCTGTGACGGCGGCCATGAACTCCACCAGCGCCGTTTTCCCACAGCCAATTGGACCCTCAAGCAGCAAGGGCTTCTGGGAAGCCACAGCCAGAGCCAGCCGGCGAAGGTTCCTACTCGTGGATTCCACCAACACCAGATCATTCAGGGCAGTCTGATGACGAGGCGAGATGTGAGGAGGAGGAAGAGGAGACGTGAGATGGATGAGTTAGCGTGAGGAGGAGGACGAGGAGGAAGAAGAGGAGGTGTGCAGAAGAAGAGGAGACGTGACGAGGAATAGGGGGAAATGTGACGAGGAAAAGGCGAAGACAAGACGAGGAAGAGGAGATGTGAGGAGGAAGAGGAGGAAGAAGAGAAGGCATGAGATGGATGAGTTGGCATGAGGAAGAGGAAGAGGAGGTGTGAGGAGGAAGAGGAGACCTGAGGACGAATAGGAGGAAATGTGACGAGGAAGAGGCGAAGACGAGACGAGGAAGAGGAGACGTGAGGAAGATGGAGGCCTGAGGAGGAAGAGGAGACTTGAGGAGGAAAAAAAAGAGGCTTGAGGAGGAAGAGGAGGTGTGAGGAGGAAGACGAGGAGGCTTGAGGAGGAAGACGAGGAGGTATGAGGAATAAAAGTAGAGAGATATTATCGAGGAAAAGCTTAGTACCTGATCCGAGGGTCTGGGAACAATCCGGGGAAGAACGACGCCACACACGGCCACAACGTTCTGAGAAAGGTCCTCCGACACCACCTGACCTCTGGTGAACTTATTGGGTTTCTCCTGGCGCCACATCACCGAACCCTGATTGGCTAAAACCAGAGCCTTCTCCACCTCAAGCTGCTGGGTTTCCTCCAGAGCTCTGAGGAACAGGAAATCAATTGAAACCCGACAGATCCTGAAATTTTCTCTCCTCTATATTCTTCCACTTCTTTTTTAAAATCACTGGAATTTTCATTTTCTTCTCCGCTTGGCAAAATATCGGTACTTATTTCTGCTTTTATCCATAAATCACTTTTAACAAACTTTTATGGATTTTAACCCTTTCAACACCTGTTTGTATAGGAAAGTTTGGTATATATTCTTATTTTTTCAAACAAATAGCACCAGGATGTGGATTGGCTCCAAATAAATCGTGTAAGTCAAAGAGTATTAATAAAAGTATGTTCTATGTAGTATAAAATACTTTTAACCCCTTTGTGGATGAAAATATCACATTCACATCAAGTTAGCATTTCCTTTTGAAAGTGGTTTGCTTGTCATATATTTGTATATACAGGAGATATGAGGTCACCAGGTGAGTGAATATGATCAATTTTGTTAGGTTATTTTAAGAAGTTCTTATAGTGAGTTATGAAAAAAGGCTGAAAAAATATTGATAAATATTTAAAGTAGTGCTGTCAAAATTAACGCGTAAATTGTGGCGATTAATTTAAAATATTTAACTCATTTTTTTGTCGTCACTGCAGCCACACTGAGCCACCCGGCTGCAGATCAGCACAATTCCTGGTAATGATGGGACACAGATTGTGAGTTTCACTTTTAAAAGGTTGGCTGACGGCTCGTTGGAGAAAGTGAAAGTCATTTGCAGGCTCAGTAACACCGACTGTAACGACCATTGAAGTAAATCTGCGCAGCAGGTTGCCATGTTGGCTGACCAGTAGCTCACCAAACTGCTAAAGCCGGAGGAAATACCTGAAACTTGCGGGTGGATTATACATGTCTCCTCCCTCCCTTTCCCTCTATGTGTCCCATGTGTGTGAATCTGTAACAGGCCCCGGAGATGGAAATGTGTGATCACATATGTGCACGTTTGCACGGGAGTGTGTGCCGTTTTATCCCTCTTTCTTGTGTGTGTGTCTCTGAGCGCCTTCTGTACATGTGTTTTGTGTGTTGTTACTCTCTTTCCCCTGTGTGTGTGTGTGTGTGTGTCTCTGTGGTTTCTTTTTGTATTAGTGTATTTCACAGTATAATATTGCAACCTTGTTCATGTAATAAGTTCAGAACTTTGTATTCAATTTGTCAAAGTGTTCGACTTGCATTTTAACATGCAAGTCTATGTTTAGTTATATTATCTCTGCTTGTGGATATTTTTGTTTTTGCTTAACTTGGAGATAAACAGTGTTCACCCAAAGCTAAAAGGAAGTATTTGAATATCCGTATATAAATATACATGTTGAGCCTACATTAATTTCATAGTTTTCCATAAATATCTATTGCAAGCTTCAGACTTAAGCGGAAAAAAGTTGATTAATCACAACTAATGACAGAACATTTTCTCAATCGATTGGCAGCACTAATTTAAAGGCATTTTTTGTCCAGATCAATGACTAGAAAGGTTCAATCTTCCAAATAGTTTCTACACAGACACGCTAGCTGGGCAGTGATTCACCCCTCTTGTAGCCAGTACTACGACACTAGATTCTCTAGAGCGGTGAAGAACCTCTGCCGTACACATCTCTGCTGTAATAAAGTGAAATTGGCTGCCGCCTGTTTATAGTGTCCAATGAATTAATATCATATAACCTCACAAAGTCACATATTAGAAAGTCGTGAACTGTCTGGCTTTGGACACAGCAATATTATTACTTTTAGCCTGGTGGAGGCGTATAAATTCTTCATATTCTCAGAGAACAATTACTCCTTCAGTAATCTGTAGACTGGAGACTCTGCAAACTCCGCCCCTTTCAAGTGAACACGCACACGTAGGTCTGGGTTAAGTTGGCGAGTTGATAACTTGCTTTGTAGTAACGGTCATCAGGATTGGCATGTCTGGATAAGTCAGGAAATGGAGAGACGTCCTGAATATGTGTATCAGGGTTCGTAGTGCAGGCCCCTCGTCCGTTACCATCTCATATTTGAAGAATGGAGATCATTATCTTTCATGTAAAGTCAAATACCTGATTTTCATGTCCAGGATCTCCTCGTTTGCCAGAACCTTCCTGAGGAAGATGGTTTTCTGATTGTCCGTCATGTGAGAGACCAGCGCCAAGCAGTGAGCTGTGTAGCTGTTAGAAACAGGGAAACAAGAGCAATCAGAGATTTGTGATGTCTGCCAAAGTTTGACCTGGACTCAGAAATAAAAATGTTTCTGGATCACCTCCAAAATGAAATGTAATGGCCAAATATCTAGTGAGCCGGTCAGTATCACGCAATCCTGCAGAATCCTCAAAAATATCACATTAAAATGGCATAAATACTAACTTTTATGCATTTTACAGTGAAAATATAGAAATAAATCAATTTCAGAGTGCCCGAAGCACCTATATCCAGCTCCCCCGCCGCCACCACTGGGCACTGGCTGCTGAAAGAAGCACTCGAGCAGGATGAAGAGCTGCGAGTTGAACTATCACACTGGAGCCTGATGAAATGGGGACAAAACCATGGGTTATGATCGGAAAACCAGACTACGATCGATGCCACGGAAATCCTGACGAGAGTAATTTCTTTATTTCTAGACGATATGGCCACCGTCACCAAGGCCGGGCTGAGGGAATTGACCAAGGCAGGAAGATGCTCCACGGAAGAGAGGATGTCGACTACGGTATTTTCTTTCCAGCCAAACTGCGCATTCGTTACAAAAACGAGGAAATGGAATTTTTGGGCGCTGCCAAAGCTATGGATTATATTTGGAACAAAATCTTCCCAGCAGCCAGAATAAAGAACTAACCGACCCTATTGACTGCTTTACATCACTTGAAACTACAAACGGGATGGACGCTGAACTTCACTAAAATAACTAACTGGAGAGGACTTGCAGACGACAAGAGGATCAATGATCCACATCTAAGGGCCCCACCACTGCAACGGTGGGAAGTTCCCTTGTGAGGTCTTTGAGTTTACAAGTTCCTACAAGGCTCTTTTGAAGCAAGCCTCAACATTGGAAGCAGGCGTTCTGAACTGCCCCAGTGATATTCTGCGTCACACTGTTTTATATCGTTTTCATTTCTCTCTAAAGGTCGGTTTAGTATACATACTTTCAGGGATAACGGGAGAAGCTTCTGGGTGTGTGGCAAACATTTTAGGCCGCAGCAGTAGCCAATGATTAGGTAAACCGTTAAAGGGATCTCTTTTCATGAGAAAGGGATTTTAAACCCAAATCTACCACCAGAGCAAGACAAACTTAAGAGAATGTGTTTTTCAATTCATTACTATTCATCTTGTAAATCAGGCCATAAGAGAGGCAGAGAAACTTTGATATTACAACAAAAAGTCTTTGAGGAACCAACAGCTAACTTCAAGAAAATATTGGAAAAGAGTGGCACTAACTAAATAGCGACAACTGGAGCCTCCAAAATTCAATAAGAGGATTGAAATTGAACAAATGGAACAAAATTATCTCAGACAATGAGACGGCAAAAACAATCATCTGTTGGAAGATGGACACTAGTCCTACCACTAATCAACGAGCCCGAATACACACAGACTCAACTGACAATCAAACCCCCCAACCACCCCTTCATTTACTTATTGTTTTGTGTGCGTCTGACTTAGCATTATTAGTAAACAATCTTTTTTTTTTTTAACGATATCATCTAAAGCAAGACCGCTTGATATATTATAAATAATGTAATTGTAATATCGATAACTGACTGTATTGAGAAGAGAAGAGAAATACATATGTTGTACAAGTTGTGGAAATCAACATCAAAATTAAGTTAAAAAAAAAATCAGGATATTCAAGATTAGTATTAATTCTTAATATTGAAATATAATATAGATAACAGTCATATTAATTCTTTTTTTCTTTTCTGCAGACTCACTACTTTGATTACGGTTGATTGAATTAATATTGTATATAGAAATCCTCCAAATGATTATATCTGTAAAATATCACAATTCAATGTGATCTCAACATGCAAAATGTATATAATGGGTGATGGCCGGTGATCAGTTTCTTGGGTGCAGCCTTTTGTTAGATTGAGAAAGGCCCCCATTTGATGAAAATGATTGTACTTTGAAACAGCTCGTGAATAGAGAGCACT
The DNA here is from genome assembly GCA_900302745.1 of Parablennius parvicornis. Taxonomy (NCBI): domain Eukaryota; kingdom Metazoa; phylum Chordata; class Actinopteri; order Blenniiformes; family Blenniidae; genus Parablennius; species Parablennius parvicornis. The sequence continues at coordinate 17,335 of OMNM01044173.1, forward strand.
TATTAAGGTGACTCTTTTAATAACATACCTAAACAAACACAAGCAGACGCTTAAGTAGTCATTTTTAGAAAATGAATGCGTTTTTGGGCTGGTTTACGTGAAATGACAGTCTGAGTTTAGCAAAAACTAAAGGCATATCAGGTATATTTTCAAACAACACAACATCCATCTTTCAAACATTTTAGAATGATTTGAAAGATTCTTAATGACTGCATTGCAGTCATTAATAAGTATGAACATTCAGTGCATTGCGAAAGTATTCGGCCCTCTTGAACTTTTCGACCTTTTGCCACATTTCACGCAACAAACAAAAAGATATAAAACTGTGATTTTTTGTGAAGAATCAACAACAAGTGGGACACAATCATGAAGTGGAACGAAATTTATTGGATATTTCAAACTTTTTTAACAAATAAAAAACTGAAAAATTGGGCGTGCAAAATGATTCAGCCCCTTTACTTTCAGTGCAGCAAACTCTCTCCAGAAGTTCAGTGAGGATCTCTGAATGATCCAATGTTGACCTAAATGACTAATGATGATAAATAGAATCCACCTGTGTGTAATCAAGTCTCCGTATAAATGCACCTGCTCTGTGAGTCTCAGAGGTCAGTTTAAAGCAGAGAGCATCCTGAAGAACAAGGAACACACCAGGCAGGTCCAAGATACTGTTGTGGAGAAGTTTAAAGCCGGATTTGGATACAAAAAGATTTCCCAAGCTTTAAACATCCCAAGGAGCACTGTGCAAGAGATAATATTGAAATGGAAGGAGTATCAGACCACTGCAAATCTACAAAGACCCGGCCGTCCCTCTAAACTTTCAGCTCATACAAGGAGAAAACTGATCAGAGATGCTGCCAAGAGGCCCATGATCACTCTGGATGAACTGCAGAAATGTACAGCTGAGGTGGGAGACTCTGTCCATAGGACAACAATCAGTCGTATACTGCACAACTCTGGCCTTTATGGAAGAGTGGCAAGAAGAAAGCCATTTCTTAAAGATATCCATAAAAAGTGTCGTTTAAAGTTTGCCACAAGCCACCTGGGAGACACACCAAACATGTGGAAGAAGGTGCTCTGGTCAGACGAAACAAAA
>OMNM01044177.1:0-12423 GCA_900302745.1 Parablennius parvicornis
GGATTGTGTTTACATATTTACCTACAGACCGCACCACCCAAGAAATCAGTCCATAACACACACACACACACACACACACACACACACACACACACACACACACACACACACACACACACACACCCTCCAAGTGTGGTTTTATTGTTAATGTGATTAAAATCAGACTGTTTCTTTTTCTTTTCCTGGATTTTGTCAACAATTGTCCACCAGGAAAATAGTGTCAGTCCTTTTTCCTGACAAGGCCCGGTGACAGAGTGTGCGTATGTACGTGTGTGTTTGGAGTGTTGTGCAAAATCCATTGGAAGGGATGTGCCTTCACGGTGTGTGTGTGTGTGTGTGTGTGTGTGGGTGTGTGTGTAGCAGAGATTTATGACCGGAAACACGGTGAAGAGGAGACCGTGTGAACCGTCTCGGGTGACAATACTGTGAAAAGGAGGGAGGTGGGGGTGGGATGTGAGGATGAAGGGAGGGATGGCACGACTGAACAGAGGAAAAAGAAGTCCAACTTTGCACCTGATACGCAAGCTGTCGCAGATAAAGTGATAAACCAGCCATGATCTTTTAATACCGAAACACTCACGAACTGCTGGAAGGTGGCTCGGTTTCGTCTTTCATACCAGGAATTAAACAGGGAGTTAGCGCCTTTTTTGACCATGTACTTCCGAGAACGATGGATCAGCAGGAACCAAAATAACAGCTGTAGCGGTCTTGTTTGTTTTTTCACTGTGTCTAAAGATCTGTGTGGATTGGGCTAATATTGGACGCGGGGAAAGACGTATATAATTTCCTTATAGCACTTTCAATGAAAGGTTTCTTGATAAGCTGCCATATTTGTTTCATGCAATAGTAAATAAACACATCAGGTAGTTTTATGTACTGTGATGACCTAATTTACCATTTCCAAAACAAGATAATTGGTTTATCACAAAGCACAGAACTAGCGCTCACTAGTGTGTTTTATCGAAAAGACCAAATTGACAGTGTTAAGGGTAGAATTTTACAAAAGATGCAGAGACAAAATCACACTGACATTAAGCAATATTCTAAAGCCCATGTGAGGTGGTTGAAGGAATTTTCTAACTGTTCTTAATGGAAAGGCAATTTCATTTGAGGGGCATGTTTCTGCAAAGAAGCAATTCAAAGTGGTAATTTGAATGTCAGGGGGGCAATAAAACTGAACTTGAATTTTGAAAATTGATTTGAAACTGAAATTTCTTTGAGGACTGAATGTACTGGCTGAGTGAACTGGCATATGAACTGACTTTTGTTTTCAATTTCGAATTCAGTGATATCAACCTGATAAATTAAGTAACTGTGGTAACTTTTTTTCAGGATTGTAGGAAACAGCAGTCCCGTCTGAAGGGCCCACTGAAAGAAATTGACAAAATTACTCTGATCTAAGATCAAAATCTTTAATTATTGGGGTTTTATGTGAACTGCAAGTTGGTGATAAGACCTGATAGGCAACAGTTTTAGACGACAGTTTGCGTCATTACAACAATAATTTAAAATATTGGCCACTTCAACCAGTATTCTCTAAAACAGTTTGGGAAATAAGTGAAGTGAGAAGCTGTCAGGGTCCAGGTTATCACTAAGGTTTGAGAAAGTTGAACGAGGGATCCACCGATACTGTACAGAGTTCTCATACTTATGAAAAGTATTTTGTGATGTCACGCGTCAGCAACGTCGCCTGCAGCTGCGCAAGACAGCATTAGTGTCTGCATATTAATGAGACAGACAAAAGTGGGACAGACGGTAAATTCTGGCCTGCAAAAAACATCAAGAGGAGGTGAAAGATAGTTCGTACAACTTGATCACCAGAGACATTTGAACCAGTGGAGATAGCCCAATGCTGCACGTTAGTTTACCTCCTCAGCACATGACTCTGAAGCCATGCTAAATGCTATGCTACATGCTGAACAGTTTTAGGGCTCAGGGCTTTCTACTTGTACTCTTCCTTTAAAAGTGTGGGATCTGTGCATTCCTAAGTTGAACTGTTTGTTATAATCTTATCCTGAAGTACCTCAAAATGAAGTGTCTTCTTGTTATATCTATAGGCCAACGGTTATATTACAGTCAATAATAGTGAGGAAAATAACACTTCTTACCTCCGACTGTTTCAGTAAATCCAAGAATCAGCATCATTTGTATGACGTTCTGATGTTCACAAGTGCGTCTGTCATTGAATGTGGTTCAATGAAGGGAAAGAGGTGAATTGGTGGCACCAAGGCCTATTAATGCACATATAGTAGATAACAAGAGGCAAGTGACTGAAGCTTAAACTGCTGCAGAAGTTAATGATGGTTCTGACCGAAGGAAGTAGAAGTAGAAGACACGATGCAAAGACAACTCCCTGTTTGTGAGGCTGAAAAGTCCATCAACAATATTGTTGCAGGTGGTCGTATTGACAGGGCTGATTGGTGTAGTTCTGTTTTGGCTGTAATTCAATTTTATTTACAGAAAAAACTAAAACAGTTATAACTGAGCTGTAAAGCAGAATGCACTGATCAGAAGGCCAGCATCCTGTCCCTTTAAGAACCAGGTGTGTTTACTCTGACAGAGGATTCACTAAAAGCAATGGGCAACGGGCTTTTCCTGCAAAACCTACAAAATCACTAACAGTGTAAATCAAACCTCACACTCGACTGCAAAATCCATTCTTAGTCTTTTCATGCTTTCTAAAAGGAATTCATAGGTTATTAACCAAGAAGCAAAAGTATGAGCTCATGACTTAAAGTGCAGCGTAGTTCTCTTGCTGGTAACTGCAGCTGAAGAAACAAGTGTGTCTGTGCAGATCTCTGGCTGCAGTCATTTCCTGCAGATCCACTTGTTGCTTTTTCCGAGTGCACATTGAAGCAATTGAACACAGGACAGGAGTTAAAACCATTCCCCTGCTCCTGATGACTCTAGACCAGGGGTCTGCAACCTGCAGCTCCGGAGCCACACGTGGCTCCTTGGGCCACCTATAGTGGCTCCCTGAACCTTTCACCAAATTATTCCTGAACATTTGATCTTGTTTTTGTTTTATTTATGCACACACACAATCACTTTCAGAATGATTATTAGCTATTGCCTAAAAAGGGCTTTAAAAAAGGAAAACTAGAATCGGGTAAATTGCTAAATAAATGAATGAATAAATAAATAAATAAATAAATAAATAAATAAATAAATAAATAAATAAATAAATAAATAAATAAATAAATAAATAAATAAATAAATAAATAATTTCATGTTGGATGGATTCGTTGACTCATGTCAACTGAAACTTTGGATTTTTATTAGAACTGGTGACATCTTGTCTCAAAATCTCTGTAGTCCTAATGGAGGATAGAAAATGAATTCATGTCATGTCACATGTAAAGCAATCTCACGGTCAATGGTTTTAATCCTTGGGTCTGAGTCCTGTTGGGGAGGTGGCATTGATCATGGGGGAGACACATGACTCTGTCTAATTTGAAACACACTAAATTAGATTTACATTTACCAACCAACCAACTTTTTCATTTAATTTTAACACAATGAAATGCAGTACAATGTGTGGTATGTGTTAAACAAACATGCAGTTCTACCCACGTATCCCTCACCACCACCCACTCCCCTTCTCTATGTGATAAAAATTCACTTGGAAAAAAAAAATCTGGAATAATATCCTAATAAGACATTTTCCAGAATACAGAACAAATAGAACTGTCAAACATATTTATTTAGAAAGTTTTTGCTGTTGTAAATCATTTTCATAATGAAATTGACCATTAAGCATGTTTTTTTTTATTTTATTTTCAAAAAACAAGTCAGACTGTTATGGAGATTTTGAGAGAGGGGCTTTTCAGAACAGAGTTTGTAAAAACAGTGCCGTAGGGTATTAATATGGGAGTCCATGGAAGTGACAATTATCCTCTAAAATACACCATGGTTTTTTTCTGTTCACAAGCTGTTCAATGGCCAACTCATTCAAACAGCTATTAGATCTTTTATTTTGTTCTATAGCCTCTGGTGGTATCAGTCCAAACAGGCTGGCTTTTCTAATAATGAAACATTAGACATATGTAAGAGTCTAAATGGAGGTCTGTTGCATCTCCTTCGTATTCAGAGATTTCTATTTGCCATCAAGAGAATAAATAGAAACCATCAACATAATCGCACCACAGCTGGTCAGTGTCAAACTGGCAACCCTACATGCATAAAAAAGCAAATACATAATGATGCTACAGAAGGCTGAAAAGGACTGATTACTCTTATAAATATACAGCCAGAAGTGTGTGTAAATCCTCTACCATGTCCACTTGTTCACATTTTTCCTTTTTAGTGGTTACAAATGCTATTATCTTCTCCTTCCCTCAGCTCCTCCTCTTCCTCTTCCTCCTCCGAACACTCAAACAGCAGGAAGGTTCAGCTAGCTCAATGTGTCAACAGAGAACATAAGACGCAGAAAAGGCTTTTGGTGCCAACAGACTGAATATTTGCTGCTGACTGACATTGGAAGCTCCATCTCTCGCCACGTTTTCTGTCCTCAGTTTTCTTTATTTTCTGCATATTGCACCAAAAAGCCTCCCTATGTATTCAATGCTTTCTTTACATTCCTTCTGCTCCTCCTCATTCCTGGTGATTGACACTTGAAATCGTGCAACAGTCTAAAGAGTTTCTCCTTCCCACACACCAAAAGACTCTCTAAGTAAGGAAAATAAATATAATGGGTATACATCAGAAGCATAGAAAGACAGAGACAGGGAGAGAGAGACAACGCTGACAACTGTGAAAGGAATGAAGGAAAATGAAAATATAAATTATTCTGTAGAGAAAATGACTCTGAACAGCTCCTCTTAAAGTCTGCTTGAGTGGTTTTGTTCTCACAATGAGGGGAGCTGCTGTGAATCATAGGTACACAATGAGGTTTTGAGAATTTGACTTAAAAGATACTAACATTAAACAATTTCACTGAATATGCAGTGAAAGCTTGTAACAGGAGATGATTAAAAAAGAAAAGCCATTAGGGTTAAATCTAATCTCAACTGGAGCAAAGGTGAGAACATATTACAGGGCAAACAGAGAATTACATAGCTCTACTCTCATTTATAACTGCAGGAATTTTAGAAACAAAAATATTCTAATACATGATGCAATACCGGAAGAAAATTCATGTAAAGACCGGGAAATACACAGGAAACTAACAGGTTATCTTATAATGAACAGTTCATCATTGCTCGACATGAACTTTTACTTGCTGCCTGTGTTTCCGTCACGTTCCTTTCTCCCTCTCTCGTATCAGTTGTTTGTTTACAGAACAACGAAAGATGACACAGCTAGTGTCATCACGTGTCAAGATATTGCTTAAACAAGCTCTCATATGAATATCTGTTGATTTTAGATTATTATTAAATTCACACCGGATGGTTTGGGAAAATCATTTGTATACAGTTGGACGTATTTATGTTGGAGGAGGCCTGAACAATACCAACTTTGAGCTAAAGGCAGGACACAGGGAATTCAAGTCTCATCAAACTGGAGGAGGACTCTCCATTTACCCATCTATTCATCTTAAATACCCACTTCATTGAAATGAGTTATGTTGGGAGCTGAAGGTCATATCCTAACCAACAGGGTAAAGCCAGAACCAGTCACCAGTCCTTCTCAGAATGAGACTTAACCTTCTGTATAAATGCTCAACTTGGCTGCAGTTTGGTACTTTTGTCTTCTTAGTAAGGTCCTCATTGTGTTGTATCCATCTTGTCTTCCTCTTCACATCAGTTTTTTTTCCCGCTTGATCCTACATTTAAAGAGCTTGGACAATATGATGTTAATATTTCATTTACTGATGTCAGTGTATTATTTCCTTGATAGCATCTCTGAAACTTTACACGGACAATATGATGTTAATATTTAATTCGTTTTATATTGATGTCAGTGCTTTATTTTCTTGGTAGCATCTCTGAAACTCTACACTACAGTTCAAAGTGTCTGGTTTGCACCATTAAAACTCATTATTCTTTTATATTATTTCAACTTCAGTTTTATCATATAGCAGGGTTCATGGCTTCATAAGAGGTTTATTCTGACAAAGCTGACTTAAGCTTTTAAGCCATCATGGTTCAGAAATCCTTAAAATACTTAAAAAAAAAATTTAATCAACATTTGAAAATATCCCTTCAGCTTGAAAAATGGACACAATGAAATGTCACTGTCCGCGAGGTTGAATGATTCCAAATTCCTTCCTTTCAGGGTCACACATTCCTCCACACTCATTCATTACTTTACTTCTTTTCACTGTTCGTGTATGTGTGTCACATTTGGCTCACCCTTGAATGGGCTAATCATCAGAAACAGTTACACCAGAGTTGAGAACATCAGACAGTGCTACTGGTAGATTCGACAGGTTGTTAATGTCCAGATAGGTTGCCTGCAATACACCAGGGCGAGGCATTAGCTGCTACTCCTGAGCCTGCTGCGGTGCGGTCGTCAACCTAATGAAGTGCTGGACATGTTAGGCTCAAATTTAGCAAGACGGGCTGTGAGGATGTCTTCATTCGCTGACTCTTAACTGAGACGAGTGATTAAAGAGCGTGGAAAGGAGGAGAGCAAAACTGAAACACTGAAGTAGGCCAAGGTATATTTTATTCATGCGAGGCAATGCATTCATTGATCTACATTTTCTTGGACAGAATGCAACTTGAAATGATGAGCTTGTCATCAGAAAGTGACACTAAATCAGCTAAAAAGTTATTTATTAAATTAAAAAATGCTTCATTAATAAGAAAAATATGTGATGATAAATAAAGAGTGAATAGAAGCAAAAGGTAATGAATATTAAATGGAATGTAAGCCAGCTCAGAGTGACTCTCCAAAAAGTGTGTCAAGTAATACAAAATATAGGTAGTTCCTGTATTGTTGATTTGGCTCACTAGTTACTTCTAGACTCAACTTTAAAAAGCATCTTGTGCTTTACCTACTCTTCACTCTGCCTCCCTCCGTTAGGTCCATCTCTGTGAGGGGCTGATGGCTGTATTTTGTAGTGTTGCTCTGACTCATTATGTCAGTCTAATGACTTGCTCATTAGGTTCAGCTGAAGTCGCATCAATTAGCTGGAGGACGATGCTCTAGCAGTTCTCAGAAGAAGAAACAGATGTCTGAACTAATGCCAACAAGACGAAGCAGGAACAAAACAGCTAATAGAAACTACCGGCATGCAAGCAGCTCTTAAAAAGGTGAGTTGACAGTCAGACCGCCGTCATGTTGATGACCGGATGAATCGGGCCCTGTTCACATGACAATGTGTCAAGTGAAAACTCATCATTTTTCCGCTTTTGATAAAACGACACACCTGTGCACAGAGTACACTATGTTCTTGTCTGGCTAATTCTTTTTCTACTTTCTCTTAATTTTGGCATATTTGATGCTGGGTTGTACATCCCTCCACCGTCTTTACCTTCTTTATCCAGACCCAGCTCATAGGGAGGGTGAAGCTGATCCCTTGGCTGACGTTGGGCAATAATCACTATCACCCACACACATTATGGATTTTATAAGGAAGGTGCAGTAACAGGAGAAAACGCACACAGGCATAGAGAAAACAAGAGTGAGCCTGAAAACACCCTGCGGCCATCTTGTTGTCACTGCTAACGGTTTTCACACCGTGCAACCTTGTGTTTGTGTTGTGGAAAAATCCTAAAAACTGAGATTAGCACACAGGCGTGCAAAAGAGATTTTTTTTTTTTTTTTTAATGTTATTATGCTACAGATGTCAAGTTTAATTGGGTAAAACATTTTGATTTGGCAGCTTTTTTTAGACACTGGTACACATTCAAGTAGTTGCAGAGAATCAAAGGCTTCTGTGATGTGAGTTGACAGATGTACAAAATGCATGAATTGTTCTATGTCAGAAGACTCTTAGTCAAATTTGCTGTTTGAAATCTCAGAAAAGTGTTCTTGTGGCTGCTCTGGATGTTTGAGAGAGGGGCTTTAATGCGATGACCACCCCTGAATAAAGCATGATACAACCTATCACAATGCATCACTATTATATTTAATCTATCAAGGCTTGTTGTACATATAGACACTATAAATTCAGAAACATTTTGCCAGCTTAACCTCAGAATCTAGAATGGACAATGAAATGAAACAGAGTGTATTATCATCTCTATCTTAGTGACTTCAAGCAAATGCAAAGAAGCAGAAACACAATCAAGGTCAATAGGAAATACTCAATACTAAATTCAGGCCAGTCAGAGGTCATTTTAATATTCCATCAAGTCTCTGATATTCACCGTGAGGAAACACTGTCTCATTTTCATGTAGGTAAAACTGCTGGGCCTGCATTCTGATTACAATGGGGGTAATTTTTCATTTCCATCCCATCTCCATATGATTATCATATTCTATATCTACAAGGTAAGAGTAATTGGGAGGAAAATCAGAAAAGAACCAAAGCGGCTTCGGCGTGGCTGTCATCAGAAGGGCTTCAACTGGTCTCTTCTAAGGTCTTGTCCTTGAAATCCTCATTAAAATGTTTATGTTCATGTACAAAAATCATGACAATGAGCGTGAATCAAACTTTTTCAGTATAAATTAAGATGAAACCTGTTCATTTATATGGGAGACAGTATTGGTGGAGAGAATAGAGATCACTGACAAAGGAATTGAAATGCTAGTATTTGCAAGCAAAAGAATGAGGAACAAGTGGAAGAAAACATCGGGTTGTTGAGAATTATACTCAGAAGCAAAGAGGTGCACTGCTGGTATCAGAGTGCATTCAAATTACTGGATTTAGCTTTCATTTTGTTTAGGTTCATTGTATCATTACTCTGTCTGTCAAGATGCTATCACTTGTTTAAGTTGATCTCTAGATCATTCCACTTTAAGACAATCTATATTTCAGTCCGTCTCCCTCCAACATCATACATCCAATCATATCACATTTTGTTCTCCTCAAACAAAATCAGCAAAAAAAAAAAAAAAAGAAAGTGGCTCCCTTTGCCAAAGAAAGTGTATCCCTCTTAAGAAACAAATAGCATTCTTGAAATTAAGTCTTTATTTTCTGAGTCATTGAGTGAAAAAGTCCAGTTTGTTTTACAAGAAATGAAATTCTATTCTGTCCGAGGCGTACGCTGTCTTTCTCTCCTTGACAGCTGGGCTCGGCTCCAGCTCTCTTTGACTCTCCATGAAATTTGATAAAGTTGGCATCGAAGATGTGTTTTTTACCCTATAAACTGCAAGTGCTGCCTGTTGATGTTAAGTTGCTGATGAGAATTTTTCAGGAATGCTGCATGTTGAGGACAGCTTTATTGTAGTTTCTAGGTCAATATTTCCGGTAGATATTCTAAAGAAAAAGAAAAGGAAGCTTTGTGCTTTAGTGAAACTCAGCAGAAGATATATTCCTTTCACTGAATATATTCACAAAGGGTCAACTTTCTATCACCTATGGATCACAGCAACTGGCCTTTTGGTTCATCGTATGGAAAATTTATTCAAAAAGCATTGTAACCTTGCAGAGATATGTTTTCACATCACAAAGAAAGATTCTCAAAGGCAATTTAAATTTTCTTGTCATGGCTCACATTTAATTTCTTCTTCTGACTCTTTTCAGGCTCCTTGACTTCCCTCGCTTGTGTCTGATTGCTGCTCCCCACCCTGATGCCTTTCACCTCTGCCTGAGTGTGTGATTGTCTTCACCTGGTGGCTGGTGTATATATATTGGCCGTCTTCTGTGAGTTCTGGATGTTGTTCTTTGTGTCTTGTGTCCTTTGTGTCTTGGTCTATATTCCCATGTCTTGCTGTCCAGTGCCTCACCAATTAGCTCATGTGACCTTCAGGACATTTGGTTACTTCTATATTTAGTTTTTCTTGTGAAGAGTAAAGGTCAGACTCTGTTCAACCTCTTGGCATATTGAGTTCTCCTCTAAACCAAATGCAACATTTGTGCTTGGAAGATGAGGACAATCTTGTGAGGGAAAGGTTTTTAAGGAAAAACTTAATCTTAAACCTTGGCGGTTTTGGGTTAGTTATAGTATTTTCACAATGTGAAATTGCCCCCAAGCCTACCTATATGCAAATATTGGAAGCTCTATAAAAACTCAAAACTAGTTAAATTCTGGTCACAAGTGATAAAGAATTTTTTAACTAGTAACCAAACCCCTGAGTAGAAGTCAGAATGATGAAGAGGAGGCAGGAAGAAAAAATAAACAATGACTCAAGGTCATTTTCAATTCAATCTGTGTATGTTACCCTAATGGAATTTCGACATTTCCATCAAACCTTCAGCGTGCTATAAGGCCTGATTTATTTTAGCCTTCACTGACAGGAATAGATTTCATGTTTGCTCCATAAAACCTGCGAACGTATCTTGTCGTAATGGACATTATATCAAAACACCATTTCCTCCGCCCACAGCCATGGGATCCAGCTGTTGCTTTGTACGTGTTAATAGTTTTCTTTCATGGCATGATGGATGATCTAGAAACTTTGAGGTTATTTGACGTGGCATGCAGAATCTTTTTTTATTTTCTCCCAAAGGTGGATGAGAAGCTATCCATCCTCTGTTGCTCAATATGGAGTTTATCCATACTAGGGTCACGAGGTTGGAGTCTCTCACAGCTAACAACAGTTGAGTGACAGGGTGGACCCGGGTCAGGTCACAAGTCCATTACAGCAGATGAAACTAAGACCTTAGAGGTGCTGATTAAAGCTATGCCTTGTCCACAGTTACAGCAGCCACGGGCTCAAGGTGATTCAATCATTCTTGGCCTTTACTGTTAAGACAGCTGAACCACATAACCTTCCCATTGAATACTCATTTTCTGTTTGTTGGGTAATGAAGTCTTGGTATCAGAGCAACAAATCTACAAGTGGGAGGAAAATTCTACCCCAATGAATTGCTGCTGTTTGGGTGATAGCATCATGTCACATTTGTATATTTTCTTTGTACCACAGAACCATTTTCCCTCCATTACTCTTCGGTAGACACATAGGGTCACATTATTCAATTTACATGAGAATGTATTCTTGATAGCTTTTATTGCTTTCCTGATTAAGGCTGTGATGCTGTTGCTGCAGTGATTAATGTATTTACGCTAGCAAGGTTTCAAAGACCATACATGTACACTATCACACATTAAAATAATATTGTAACTTTGTAAAGGGCCATCTCAGATCCAAAACTTTCATTATGACTTCATTATCTTCCAATGAAAATCAAACATGAAATTATGTAACTGGTTGCAATTCACCGTGTTAAGGGGCTGTGAATCGATTAGTAACATTAATTAATTGTAAATCTGACTGTTGGGTACTTATTCATAATTAGACAAAATCACACAACTTTTACTAGATAATACTAGAAAATCTAGAAAATACAGATTTCAAAGGTCAGTGAAAGGCCAATCTATTAGTCCTTTATGACTAAAACTGATAAGAAAACTGAAATAAATAACTGAATCACCAGGTTAAAATAAATCCAATCAACAAAGACATATAACTACATGTCTTTAACTGTATAACTATTCCTCCTTAATACCTCGTCATACTGTATCATTTCTGAATGGTGCGTCCAGAAAGTCCTTCACAGGGTACAGTGGGGGCTAATGTTGACATATAATATGAATATTTACTTTGTGACCATATTGGAGGAAAAGGGGAATCTTCCTCTTCTTTTATGGCACCTCTTCTTTTGTTTTAGCACATGAGTACTGTGCTTTTTTTTTCTTCTTTATGCAGTTTGTTTAGAGAACTCCACATTTCAACCCTCTCAGGCTTTGGCAGCCGCTTTAAATCCTTAAGCCTGGGATTGAGTGCATTCTTGAGCCAGCAAGATTAATGCTTTCCTTTTACCGGACCAAGTCTTCATAAATGGACTGTTAAAACCAGCCAGTGTTGACTGTTTCATAATGCAGCATACACAAAGGTTACCAAAGTGTGAACTGTAATACACAAAGACGCACAAACTATTTGTGTATAATATTTACAATAACAATAGTATAACGTTACATTGAAAAAGTGGAAGAGTAAAAATGAGTTATTGCATGCTTAACATATTGGAGAATGTACATAGACCTCACCTGCATGGTTTGAGCAGCTTCACCAACATCTGTCAGCATTGGGAATTTGCTGTTTCATTGGGTATGCTGCACATATCTATCTCCCCTGTGCAATTTGTTAAAAAAAAAGAATCAAATCCATGAAACATTCAGGCCTTGATACCACGACATTGTTTCAAGTGAAAACACATAGTTTTTGCTTTTGCGTTTACACAGCAATGTCTCTTTACACACAAATGGCTGAAAACAATGTCGTTTTCATATAGGGCCACTAGTGGGTGCTGTTGTTTTTTTTTAATGAAACTGCACATGCGCAAAGAGAACAATACACTTTTGGATTGCTATTCCTGGTGACTCTCAACTATAAAACTACCAAATCCCATGAGAATATGGACTGGGA
>OMNM01044180.1:16356-26868 GCA_900302745.1 Parablennius parvicornis
CACACTCCTGCCACACCTGTGTGTGTGTGTGTGTGTGTGTGTGTGTGTGTGTGTGCAGGTGTGTGTGTGTGTGTGTGTGTGTGTATGTGTGGTTACGTGCATGCCGGTATTCCCCCCAGGCGCTTCTGAGGCCATGGAGTCTCGTGAAGTCATTTCCTCTTTGACGGGGGACCTTGACTCTTTTGACTGCACACAGAATTACAGCCCTGTGGGCCAGAATGTGCTGTGGGTTAGATCTGGGTAGTCTTACACATAAATAGACTCAATATCCAAGTCTGAATCCGCTCTGTGCAACCGTCTCTGAAAATGATGGAAATGGAGCAGTCAGATCAATATCAACGCATTATCAGCACTTCACTGGAATGGCGATGAGACTTGGACGACATACCGAAGACTAGAACTTTAAGTGTTCCACGTGAGGTGTTCTAACAGTGAAGTACTCACTTGGGCAAACAGCCAAGATGTACAGTAAACTGCAGCAGGGACATCTGGTTCAGTCTGTTGCATAAAAGATGGTTTGCATACCGATACATCTCTTAGAGCTCGCATTGGGAATAGAATCCAAAATGTTTTATTGTCTGGGACCAATGAAACATAGTAATGAAGGGTGAGGCAAAACCAGCCTAAGGAATGGTCAGGCCTGTGGGGTCTGGCTTTCTATGACTGGAGGAAAGCTTCTGTGTGGATCGCTTCGAGGCTGGTTGTCCCTCGGGGGGACTGATGGGTTCTCGCTTATTGTGGGTTTTGGACCACTGAAACTTGTTTTTGTATTGTTATGGCCATGGCTGGGCTTTGTTGTTGTTGGTCCACTGTCTTGAAGGCTAGCCTATCCTACCAGCACTCTACCTGGTCTACGTGGAGCTTAAAAGCTGCTCTACAATCATCAAGCCAGTTTGTTACAGGATGTGTGTGCTGAGGGATTTCCTTGCCTCCATCTGGATGGGCGAAAGTACCATCCGTTCATTTTTGGCTGTTGCTTTGCCAGGCCCTGTGTTGTACTTGGCGGCTGTCATTTTAAAGATAGTGCCTGGTGTTGCAGTGGGGCCCATTGTTCTTGTTTCTGACCCATTTATTTGTCAGGCCTCCAGCCACTGGTCTGGTGTTCAGGACACAAGACCTTCGCTATGACCCGTTGGGCCTTGATGTTCTTGTCCAATAAAAATTCTCAAGCTTTCACCACTTGCCCCCAAGTATAACACTTTTTCAATGTCTTTCTTGTACTAGAACTCATTTAATCACTACAGCACTGCCTTCGCAAACAGTGAAGGAACTAAAAAAAAAAAATGAAAAAACTAGAAACAAAAGCACTCCGAGAGCGCAGACCTCCGCTAACTGCCGTTTTCAACGTAAAAAGTCAAAGTGCCACAATATCGTTAATCTGGATCAGCTCCAGATGAAATTTGGCACAATTTAGTGCAATGATCCTCCAAATATACATGTCAAATTTCAAGGAAAATGGAAAAAAAATTCAATGAGTTTTAATTTTTTTAAAGTCATAAACAAGGTTTCACATGTTAAATTCCGGAATTTTTCCTGACCTTATTCTGGATCCGATCTGGATTAAATTTTACGCACCACTAGATATAACCATCCTACAGATCGCTGGATTTTTACAAGTCAATCAGACATAATCTCCAAGAGATATGATTTTTTGAAAATGGCTCAATGATAAGTAAAAGAAAAAACAGGATCTTTGATATATTTTGTATCCAGATGGTTCTCCGGATAACTCTCAAAATCTAATGGAATCTAGGTTGGGTCAAGACACACCCTCTGAATTTTTTTTAAGAAGATCCCGTCAAGAGTTTTTGCGTAATCCTGCGAACAGACAGACAGACAGACAGACAGACAGACAGACAGACAGACAGACAGACAGACAGACAGACAGACAGACAGACCCTGGCAAAAACATAACCTCCTTTACTTTGCGGAGGTAACGAGATTTTCCTAGTCTCAGATACGAGTACCTTTTCTGAAAGCCAAACACCGAGACACTGACAGGTGGCAGAAAATAGAAATCTAGTAGCATCTGAGGCACACACAGTGAGCTTGCACTCTATTGATCAATGACCAAACACTTCAGACCTCCACCACAATG
This sequence comes from Parablennius parvicornis, assembly GCA_900302745.1. Classification (NCBI taxonomy): domain Eukaryota; kingdom Metazoa; phylum Chordata; class Actinopteri; order Blenniiformes; family Blenniidae; genus Parablennius; species Parablennius parvicornis. The sequence goes on from OMNM01044180.1 coordinate 18,455, forward strand.
CCCTGTTGTCTTCACCAATGACAGAGGCCTACCATGTGACTCTATTGGCCTGAAAGGCAGTGATTTACTCTAAATATCAAATCCTATTTGATGAAATGAAAATGTACATGACTACACAACACAAACTCTTTCAGAGAAGTGAAGAATCTCCATGTTTCTTTCAGGCGTTACACCATTGTTATTACACAACACCAATAAATTCGCTAAAAGTTCATCCGTCACAGATCAGTTATGTTCCAGCAGCTGACAGGTTCTTAAAAACACAAACACTGGGTATAGAATAAGAACATTCCTTCCGAATGATTCATAGCGTTGAGTGAGTTTTAAAATCTGTCGTTTCCTTTCATGAAAAGTCTGAGGTTAAAACGTTATCACCCATTGAGGAGGTGTGTCAGACACGTCCGCCCACCTTGGGTGAGTCTGGAGAGCAGAGTTCAGCCATCAGGTAGATTCAGAGTGTCAGCCAGACTCACTGCTTCGCTTTCTTTGGTTTGGTTATATTCAGCAGTTGCTGCTATTTTCACTTTTGACTTTTAGCTTCTTTCCCAAGATACCCTGGTATAAATAAACCTGTCACAGCAAGAACAGACCTGTGGTCTCAAACCCTTACTGCTTACTTTGCTAGCTGGCTACATCACAGTCCAGGATTGATAAAGGACACATCTGATGACTTTCTCCCTGGTCAATAGTCTCATGATTATGACTACGATTAAAATAGGATGCTGGTTAGATTTGCAAACTGCTGACATTGCAGATCAATTTGTCCATCACAGCTTTGTTCTGGTAAATCATGAGATAAGCATTGTGTTTTCAGTTCAGCTCAATTGTGAAGAATCATGAAGTTAGAACATTTCCCATCTCTATCTGTAATACGAGTGTCGATATTCAGCGTGTACACACAACCATGCACAAAACAATGTCATTACTTAACCATACAAACCAAACATGACCTGAAACCACAACCTAGGCAACAATTCTAGATCTATAAACAATAAATAAAATACAAGGCCCTCTGAGCGGATGACAATAAAGAGAAAAAACTGAGGAAGTCCTGAGACAAGAACATAAAACTAATGCCGTGACAAACTCTGACTCACTGGCATAACGATAATGATGCAAAGAGTTTTTACGTCTGGTTGATGATTCAGAAAAGCAGACCGCACGGTAAAAATAAGTGTAAGTAAGTACTAAGTAGAAAAATTATTAACTTATCTTCCAAATTAGAGCAACAACCAAGTATATTTGATCAAATCAAATCACCTTTTGTGTCACATTACTTAAACAGTTGGATAAAATTATCTTTAAGTCTCACAAACATCGCTTGAATATATTTCTCCATTCTAGGTCTTTTGGTTCTATGTAGTCCTTGCTTCTGGTTCCAATCAGCCCTCACACGAACCCATCAGTGTAGCCAACAGGATCCAAACGATGTTCCCAATATGAATTTCTCCTGCAGACCCTCGTGAACGTCCCCGTCAGTACATCTGTTTGTGTTTGTGCAGATGCTTCTTGTTAGTCTCGGTGACAGCGGCGCAGAGTCCTCGCCACACCCAGAGTGACCCAGCCGAGTGTTGAGAGCTGTGGTCAGCGCTGACGTGGACATGAAGCTGCTCGCAGGCGAGTCAATAATGAACAAGACGGCCACATTTAAGTGATTACATGCTACACCTCAAGTATGAGAGACATTTATATCCATGTGCGTCTCAGAGAAGAGAGAAGTTTTGTTTCCCTGCTTGTAAAAGTGGGTATGTCTTCAAATGTTTGGCTTCACTGCAATGTTTCAGCAATTCTCAGATTGTAGTGAGGAAAATGCAATTTAGGGGGACTCTGCAAGGGGAAAAAAAAAGGCGGGGGAAACATTTCTTTGAAGTATTTAAGTGTTTTCCATCGTTAGTCACACATCTTCACTCTGTCATGCAAACAGATCAGCAACATCTTAATATACAGTCTGTGTGAAAGGAGAAGTTGATGTGGTCGTGCAGGAGCACAACAAAGGCAGGATAAATTTGCTACAGATTAGATTAGTAGCTTGATTAGATACCTTGATGTTTTAAATCACTATAGCGATATAAGCGGTTAACAAATGTGCTGCATATACAGTATAAAAGTAGTTATTTAATTTTATAAAACTAATTAGACAAAAAAAACTAAAGTAAAGAAAGAAAACAAAGCTATAGTTGAAAAAACACGTATGTGGAGAATTGTGTGAGTATTAAATTTGTCGGTGATTTGTGCAGAGGGATTATATTTATGTTAATAACTAAATTTTGTGAATGAGATTAGAAAGTACATGGATACAATTTGTGCGTGTGTGTGTGTGTGTGTGTGTGTGTATGTGTGTCCTCCATTGTTGGTAGTGTCCATCGAAGCGCATGTGCAGAAAAACTGTTTGCCATGGCCTTGGTGCACATGCTCCATAGAATAGAATAGCATAGACACTTTATTGTCAATCAGAACATACTGTACATTATATATTTGAATGAAATTTCGTTGCAATAACTTGTCATCTTACTGGTATAAAACAAAGACCAAACATTTTTAAAAGAAAGATCCTAATATTGAAACAAAATCTCAAAATAAAGTATAAAAGAAAGAAAAATATTTACAGTATACACTTGTAAGACTATATGTATATTCTTTTAAAAATACACATACAGAAATACAGTATATGTAACCATCTACACATCTTCCTAAATACACAACCATACACATTGATTGCACAAGTGAAAAACAGCAGCAGTATTGCACTGAGCTCTATTTCACATGAAGCTTCAGAAGTTTCAGAAAAGACAGAGAGAGTCGGAGTGAATCCGGACCTTGGGGAGCCATTTTTCGAAACAAAAAAAAACAAACTAAAGTTTTCCGTTTCCACTTAAAAACATTGTCATGTAAATGGGGCCTAAGTGTGGGATCTTCATGGTGCGAACACTTGGTTTGAGCCTACAAGGACCCGTAAATGTCTCCACCTCCGTCTCAGGTGGAGGATTTCCGACGGCTCTTTTCACAAAACTGACATTTGTCGGATTCATAAGCTTGACGGGTAAAAATCCAGCAGACTGAGAGGTTGTACCTGAGGAGAAGACAGATATTTACATGTCCTCGTTGGCACATTCAAGTGTGTGGCACATGCATGTGCACCACATACAAGTCTCTTCACAAATATGATGACAGACACACACATGCAGCCCTCCACAGGCACGCACAAGCATCCCGCCACTATAATAAAAAGCTCCAAAAATGCCTGATGAGTCATGTGCGAGCGATGAGCTGCCTGACTGTGTGAGGCCAGCGCTTCACGCCGCTCGGCAGCGTCCAGACGCTTCCAGCTGGACAGTTCAGGGAGATCTTAAAGTCGGAACATAAGCACGTGAAAAGATCCTTTCAGGGTTGAACACTTTTTAAATATTCAATATTCAGCTGCTGGATTTTCATCAACACAGGATGTTTAACCTCCCCAGTGAAAAACTCGCAGTAGTAAAAATCCCTCTCTGCGTGTTGACAGCTTCATGGCACGGCCGGCGTTCAGTCCGCGCTGGCTGGAAAACTCACATCGCAGCGCTTAAGTGAAGAATGAATTATCAAAGGTCAGAGGTCTCTCAGGGAGGGACCTCCTTCGTATCGACGACAGCCGCTGGACGGAGGCCAACGACGGCGGCGTGAAAGGATTGTGAGAGGATTCGCTCGCCCACCAACCGTCTCCCCGGGTCGCCCACCCCTCAGATCAACCACTTCCAGAAGCAGCAGCAGCAGCAGCAGCAGCAGCAGTAGTAGTAGTAGATGGCCAGAGCAGACAGCACGTTAAACACAGGTCAAACTCAGGAGTCAAAGCGGGGGAGGTTCTTTTTTTTTTCTTTTTTCTTTTTTCTTTTTCCGAGGCCAGAATTCCTCCCAACCCACACACACATCCTACAATGACAGCCACGGAGTTCAGCCGAGAGAGGAAAGGACGGGTTTACTGAAAGTGATGACAGAGATTAATAGTCACTTTCAAGTTGAGAGACAGAGTGGAAAGTAGTGTTTGTGTGATTATGGGATGTTTTACTGCTAATTGCCCAGTTAAAGGAAATTGCAGTGACATTAAATATGGCGCTGGCTTGAATGGGAGCGCTGCTTTTCTATTGTGTCTGCGACCAGACTGAAAATGTTGCGGGCTGGAAAGAGAGGAAAACATGTAAAAGAAACAAAGAAATAAATGAGTGATGATGTCTGCTGTGTTTTAGAGCGAGAGCGGGGGGAGCGGGGGCAAGCGGGGGACCCTCGGGAGGTGCTCACCAATCCTTATTTCCATCTCCATGCATAGAGAGAGAGAGAGAGAGTGAGAGAGAGAGGGAGAGAGAGAAAAAAAAAAAAAAAAAAGACAAGATGAAGAAGAGGAAAAGATAGCCTGGTGGCAGAAACAGAGGAGAGCAGGATGTTGGGAAAAGATGGAATTGGGCGACACTTAAAAAAAAAAGAAAATGGAGAGGACGGGGTTGAGACGGCCTGAGTCAAAAGTTTGCACACTGTTTTCAAGTATTCAAAAGTTTGAATACTGTTTAAAAGCGATCCAGAGATTAACCCTGAACGTCGCAATGATGGATGAAAATAGAGAAAATCCCTGACGACAGGATGACCCAGAAAGTCCGTCTGCGATGTTCAAAAAAACACATTGGCCGTGCCAGAACCTCCGAGGTTACCTCGTGTCGCCGGTAAATTTCCATCAGCTTGTTTCTGGACGACAGAAAAGAACTGGAAGTCATCATATTTACACAAAAATAGCTGCAGTGTATTTTTATAAGTCCTTGTTTACATGACCTCTGATCTGCGGCATATCTGCCTTTGACAGGAAGTAAACCATGTGGTGCAATCCGAGGATACAAATAACATCTGCTGAGGCACCACAGAAACTCTGGACGACATTCAGGGATCAAAACTCTTGTGCAAGTTACCGAAAATCTAATTCATGAGGAAAAACAGGCTGGTTCAGTAAAGTTCATTATGCACTTTGCTTTGTTTATACGTAATTCTGAACTACCTCGTTGACAAGTTTCCACGGTGCTCTTCTCAGACATTTTTTGCTTGTCTTCTTTTCATGCAGGTACTTTAGGCCTTTACAGCATTAAATACAAACCTCATATGACATTTCAACGGTGTTCTTCCGTTTTCATCAGAAAGACGGAAGATCACCCTCAAAACAAGGTTTAACTTGCCTGAAACGAAGAAAGCGGAATACTGTACTGCGTTATTAATTATCCTAATTCAGTTCAGCAGTGTTCCAAGCTCAGCCAAGGAAAGAAAAATGACGGAAATAAATAAGAAAATGTGACCAACAACATACCGTTGGCATGAGTGTATCGTGTGCGGGCACAATCAAGTAATCACATTACAAGACCAGACTGAAGGAAGCTCCTTCATCTGTCCCTCAGAGATCAGGAGAGGAGAGGGAGAGAGGGAGAGACCTCCAAAACCAATTTATAAAGGAATACTCACATGAAGTCTCTTCAGGATACTTCAGGTTCAAACTGCAAAAATCTTTAATCACTTTAAACTTGGTTCAGGTTTTTCTGCAGTATTTTCAAAAACATTTGAGAAGGCCACATCTCCACATATTTCAAGTGAAAACCGAAAATCTATGTTGAGTATTGGGTGTCCATTTTTACAACAATGAAGCTCAGAGCCACTAAAAACGCAAAAATAAATTTTTAAAGGGCTTCCAACATGGAACCTTTTAAAAACTCTCCAACACTGTAGAAACGAGGGAAAAACTGCCGTAGTGAACTGTTCTTCTGCACATGTGCGAGTAGATGAACAATAAAAAACAACGTTGGGACTTGGTAGTTTCATAATTCACCTTAATAACGATCCAGCTCAGTCTTCTGTCCACTTTAATGTCAATTTATTCAAAACAGATCGAATGAAGTGACAGCGACATCGTTCACTGACGTGTCTGTGTCTGGGGAGACGTTCTATTCAAAATGCTGCCGCGTAAACTGGAGAAAAAATTTAAAAAATAAACGATGCATTTTCACAAAAAATCTCGGGGTCTAAGATTCAGGAAGTATCCATCACACCAGGTAATAAACTCAGATAAAAGACTTTGTGTTCAGATTCAGTGACTTCTTAAGAAAACCTTTTCCAGGAGTTTTCTTATGTGGGCATTACGATACCGTAACAGTAGAAATGTGGGGGATTATCAAAGAAAAACAATCTAATAAAGTCAAGTCCAGCAGGAATGTTTCCGTCCATTTATTGTTGAAAGGACGTAGTAATGGACGGAGGAGATCTGCTACAGTGATGTAGGGGGAAGAAAAAAAAACGAAACATAATGAGTTCTGCATTTGGTAAGTTGAAAAAAATGTTTACTGTATGTTAGGAATCTTTCCATCTGTTCTGCTCCACCCAAAAGTTGAACTCAGATTTCTTACGATCGCAGAATAACAGCACGCGGTGCCAGATATGTGAAACTGGAGGGGATGGAGGGCGAGAGCGAAGCAGCAGATGAGAAGATCTGCTATCGATACAAAGAGAGAAAGAAAAATCTGTTGTAGCGGTTTCGGAAAAACTACATTTGTTTGGTATTCATGTGGGGAAACAAGATTACGAGGATCTAATCAACTGGAATCACTTTATTTGATTGATAAGAAATCACAAACGTTAATCCCATCAAAAACACTTAAAGAATATATATATATAATGTGGGTTTAAAAAAGACAGATTATAAAATAAGTTATGGGCAAAATCCACAAATGTGGATGGCTGTGACAGTTTTGGCTGATGTACAAGGACCTATTGTGATAATGTTTCATTGCTTATGAATCCAAACTAAACAATGGGTTTGATTATATCGCAACAGTTGCTTCTCTACTGATGATTTCATGACGTTTAATCACGTGAGGGGAGGAGATCATCCAGGAGAAGGAGAGCAGATCAGACTCACACTTACTTTTCCTATCAGTGTGAAAGCTGCTGCGACTCTCCTCCCTCTGTTTTTGACGTCTGCTTTCTCCGTCCACTCCGACTCCCACCGTGCTTCACGGGAGTGGAGGCTCAGAGCGCCTCGTGTGACTCAGATAAATCGATCATTCATGAACAAAAGTCGGACGAAACATCGCGTGAGACACAAAAACGTGTTGTCCGTTCGATACAACGCACCAATCAGTTGAAGCAATGACCAACTAGAGCTAAACTCGGTAGAGCACAGACCTTCAGGTTAGCATCGCTAGCATGCGTTAGCTCATTTCAATGCTATCTAGGTAGTTCAGGTAGATACACCATTGTGTGAAACACTGAGCAGGGAGCGTCTCTATGGCAACAGACGCTGCTCTCCTTTGATCTCTTCCATGAGGGGTCTCTCTCATCCCAAATTTTTATTTAGTTATGGGGGATTTATTCAAAACCGTTAGCCGTTAGTGTCTCAAAATGTAATAGATTGGTCCTTGGAGGATGACAAATCATCCCTGAAAAGTTCATGCAATTCGGGTGAGTAGTTTTGGCAAAAAGTTGGTAAAATATATACAAACAAATAAAATAAATATACGCAGACAAAAACAATCTTCTTGGCCAACGTTCATTCATCAAGTAATAGGAGCCTAAATAAGTGACAAAATGTGTTTTGAAAGACCCAAATATAAATGTAACAACAATAGAAGCATAAACACTAACTAAGGTTTGAATCCGTCTTTAGTTTTTTTTTTTTTTTATTTATTGCAGTCACACTTTATATGCGTCCTTTTCATTGTGTTTTGTGTCACTTTTTTTACATTCCTTTTTTTACATTCCTCATTTGTAATTAGGTTTTGATCTTTCATTCATCTCTCAATCAAAATCATGTGTAGAGACACAACAAACAAAACAAACAAGATGTGACGCAAAAAAGATCCAAAAACAGACACAAAACAATCAAAATGGGACATTAACCAAAAACAAAACCTCAACTAAAAACAATAAAGTTGTTAAATGAAACATGAGACGATCGGACTGACACATACAATGACGACAAAACGATATAATCAGATATCATGAAACATAAAACAATTTTGAGACCAACAAGTAAAATGTGAAAAGGCCAACACTGAAACACACTCGTCAAAATAAAATGCGACTAGATTACAGAAAATGGGCAAAATGACAGAAAAACAAAGGAATCAGACACATTCAGCAAAAGCAATCTGACAGCAATCAAAATGGAATGTAAAACAGATCTACAAATGCTCTGCACCTGGCAAACACAATCTTCTCTGTGGAAGCAGGAAATATGCCAACTAGTTAAAGTGTGATTTGAAACAACTGAAAATATCTGTGTTGCTCATGATCGAGTCTGTTTTCAACGTGTTTGAATCTCAACAATAACTTCAGTTAACAGACTTTCCGATAAGATGTTTTGCGTTTGATTTCTAAATTCAGATTTGCTGCAACGTTTTTCACATACTTGATAA
>OMNM01044181.1:0-11488 GCA_900302745.1 Parablennius parvicornis
TGAAAACCGTTTTCACATCTGAATAGAGGACAAGAGCGGCAACGTTTTAAAAGTTAAATGGAGTCTCTGGCTGAAAGTATGGCCAGTCCACAGAGGTTCAAAGTTGAAGGAGTTTGAAGGCAAGTTGAAAGATTTTCATATCCAATTCCGTGTTAAAAATAATTTTCAAAAGTTGTAATTATTTAAAAAGTTCAAATTATTTCAAAAAGTTTAAAGAAGTTTTAAAAAAAAAGTTTAAAAAAATTAAATGGTTTAAAAGTTGAAGGGTTAAAATCGGTCAAGGTTTGAAGGAGTTTTACTTTGACAAGAGGTTGAAAATTGCCCCATCTGTTTACATGGGGAAAAAATTGCACAAAAGTTTAAATAATTCAAAAAGTTGAAAATGTCAAAAAACTAGAACGGAATTTCCTAAAAAAAGACGCACATTTTGATATTTGAATGGTTCAGATAGGTTAATCTTTGCAGGAGTTATAACAACTGAAAAACGTACGGAACTCTCAGAAGTATCTCAATAGTGTGAATGCCTTCTGCATTCACACAATATAAATTAACACTTTTCTAGGGATAGTAAGCTTTGTGCCTTGCAATATGCAGGCATAAAGAATTATTCAACAGAACTCTACAGCCTTGCATGTCAGTGAGACAGGCTGGAGACACTACCCTCTGAAAGGTTGCAATGTCAGAGTGTAAAAGAAAGAGCAGGAGGAGAAGCAGGAGAAAATACAGCAGAAAGAAGGAGCAGGAGAGAGAGCAGGACATGAACATGCTAACGTGTGCTGTGACGTATACTACATATAGTAGTGACGGTATTTAGGGGGTATAGGCGGCAGGTACAAAAAATGTCCTCTGGAATTTTATAGTTATTTATTATCAATCTTACGCTGTGTTTCCATGCGTAACTAGTTCCACACTATTTGGAGCACATACACACAAAGCACATCAAAAAAAAAAATTGTGGACTAATGCGGATCTTTCTAGATAACTGCCTCGAATGATGGATCTCCGAAAAAAAATTTCTCCGATGCTTGCTGTACAGTATATGAGCTTGGCAGCAGGAGGCAAGCACGCAAAATTTCCTTTGGAATTTTCTAGGTATAATTATTGATAATATTGCTCTGCTGCATTCGACCCAAATTTGACCCCTAAACATGCTCAAAAACTCACCAAATATGGCACGCTCATCGGGACTGGTGAAAAATTTACAATTCACTGCAGCCTCACACCAATGAGCCACTCTGCTGCATCAACCAAGTCAGAAGTGCAGGGCAGGTGTGTGACAACATTTAAATATGCTACACTGTCAGGGGCACCACCCATTAATCAGTGTACCAGCTGTGAGGGAGAGACAGAGAGCAGGGAGGACAGAAGAGAATTCATTCTACCCCCAGCTTCTGAATTTTCGCTCTAACGATCGGCTACATAGAAAAAATGGTGGTCATGGCCTAAAGAGGGCTGACTGGGTGTTAAGCACCTGTGACTGAGGGTCACCACTTCTGTGGTCGGCATCTCCTGCAAGCTAAGAACGATCCTGCACGTTTTGGTGTCGACCAGCAGAGTAACAGCCAGGTCGGCATAAAGTCTGGTGGCTGGGCCCGGGATGATCACCTGGTGAAAGAGGCACCAGGACTTAGCCTCTAAAGACATGTCTCCACAGCACATAAATTGCAGGACTCTCTCGATCGCTCCGGTCCGGTTTTCCACCGCAAGAATTGTTTCTAAATCGGAAGAACGGCTCTAGACCGAAAAGCTTTTCGCTACCTCAACGCTGAGGTACTCGAGACACTGGAACGGGTCTGATGTCACAGACTGTCTGCTTATTGGTCAGTAATTTATGTCACGCCCTCAATATTTTGATATCTTGGCTGTATTTGCAGCTGCAACTCCGGTGTTCGTTCCGAGAGAGTGAATGCTGGCCGGCCGTACAAACCATACTGGTGGGGTATGCTTAGCTGTACTGCTCCTCTCCAGTCCAGTCCGTTCCTGCACTTTAGTGTGGTGGAAAAGGGCCATTTGTGAGGGAGGTGTGCCGGGAATGACCTGGGTTTCAGATGGGGCCACAATCACAGGTTCTGATGAGGCAGCAGAGCTGGGTGGCACTATGGTAGGCGCCAATGGGGGGTTCTGTCACATATTATTGTTAGATTTTAAAGAATTATACTATTCTGCATGTTCAAAACTGTACATAAGGATTTAACTTAAAATTATTCAACATTATGCATAACATTTTGACCACTGAAATACATACAACTGTCATTACTGTCTTGTTCTTTTACTGTTCTACATGCCCCCAAGGTACCTCTGGGCCAATATTCAATTGGATTTACTGTAGCCTAGCATTTATTCATAATTACACATTACATTGCATATATATTGGGTTTGCTTCAGTATATAAAATAAGAATACTTATTTCCGTGATTGTATCCACCTAGACTCAAGACTTTAAGTTACCATAATAAATATCAGTATGTGGTCAAACCATTCAGAATCTGCCTGTCTGAGATTTTGCACACATTTCTAAAATAGGAACTGTGGATTCGTTGATGTTGACGTTGGAGGCCTTCCTGTGGATAGTGACTTCAGTTGCTGAGGTGCAGCCTTGCTCGTGGGGGGCAGGTGGAGGACTTTTATCAGGTCAGATTATCTGACCTTCCGTTGACGAGGTTTGATGTCAGAGCACAGGGGGTGAAGGGTCACCCACGTCACAAATTCCATTGGGAGTTTGTCTCAGTGGGGTGAGGAGACCTTCACAAGTGTTCACTCATGATCTGTCACTGGCTCCATCTTGCTTCCCCTGCTTGGTAAGTGCGATGAGCCCTACGTGAGCAATGAGCTGACGCACCCCATGTCAAGTGGAATCAACCCTCCACTGTTGTGAAATGTACATCATGCAGCAAGTAGATCTGCCAACATTCATTAGTATGAATAAAATTGTTGTTTGTGGAGAGTCTTCATGCGTGAGCAGTCTGTGTGCTACGGGCAGCAGAGGAAACACACAGAAGAAATGTGATGCACTGGGAGCAGAGCAGAGGAAGCTCCATGATAACACACTCATATTACAGTAATGACAACACCGTGCTCACATTGTGCCATGACATAGAATTACAACTGTGTTAAATACAAGTGCCATCTGTTTGATGTAAAAACACATACTACATGTTAAAATTTGAAAATCCAGCAACATTTGAAAATGTTGTCTTAAAATGTCTTACACTCACAGCAAAACATGAACATAAGTCCAACTAAGACTTTTCACATCTTCAAGCTGGGCCTGAGAATGGGAGGATCACTTTGGTCGTTATCCCGCATTATCCCAATTCGGAAGAAACCACAACCTGAAGAGATGAATGACTACAGACTCATCACTCAGACCGGCAGGAAGCATGGAGTTGTCTCCTGAATTGGATAATCAGTCTATTCTATCCAAGCTTACTTGGACAGATCCTGTTACTACAGACCTATGAATGATTTTTATGGAAATATTAGTTACTCTTCCAGGTCAATGGAGATAAATGTTATTTTTGAGTTTTTCTCCTCCCCAACCCAACCCCTCTCCCACCAAGACAGGGGCAATGTGCTGTCAGAATCCCCACACAGGGCCAGAGTTGTCATGGGCTAGTTGCTAGTAGGGGGCCCCAACAAATGGCTGATATCAGTGACACAACTTAAAACGTGTCACATTACAATGACACGTTGGGAACCTCCCTAATGGGGCCCCACTAATACCCTGCATCGTCCTTGTCAAACACACCGAAAAAATGAAGCGGACAAATCTGTCAGGGCAAGAAAACAATAACCAAAAAGAGGATGAAAAGAAAAAAAAAACAAGAAGAGGATGAAAAGAAATAAAGGTGACAGTGGTAAGAGAGAGTGTGTAAGCTATGTGAGTTACATTATAAAAAAGTTAGTCCCAGTTAGTCCCAGTTAGTCTCAGGCACTTTGTCCCAAACTCCCAGTTATCCATCAAGCACCAGAAAAGTTAACTGCACATTTAAGTTTGTGTGAATTGAATTCAGTTATTTTCTTCGAAACCATTCATAAAGTATGTAAATATGTATATAATAATTATTCAAATTTGACAGTGTGGTTAACAAGATACTTCTGTGGTGTGACAAACTTAGAGCATATTCACTCTTACTTTACACCAATTTTAACTGCTTTATTTTAAGAAGTAGTTCAGCTTTGCTGACACAGATCTGTCTGTGTCCATACATTCATACCTACAAAAAAAGATAGTCCTTTGCTGCCATTGATATTTTCTTCCAGAATAGTATTTGTTGTCAAATGCTAAAACTGGTCTCAGCATCAATCCTGCTGTCAGTTTAGTCTAGACTGTAAAATTGAAAGATGATATAGTAATATCGTAATATATCCATGAATTTTCTACTATAGCTTAAATGATATATTAAATAAAATGTTAACATGAAGCATTAAAGTTATTAATGCAAAGGAATGTTCAATTGTATTCCATACATATGCATGTATGTATTTATTAAATAAAGTATCATCATCATTCTGGGGCCGGGAGGCCCCGTAGTCCTTCTTGCCTCGGGCTCCCAGGAAGTCTAGAAACACCACTGCCTGTACACATCAGACTTCAAAAATAACTTGAAATCCTGCCATGTGCAAAAGGTTGCAGATGACACAGCGATTGTAGGATGCATAAGGTGTGGACGAGAAGAAAAGTACAGGAAACTGATCGAGGACTTCATCACATGGTGCGACTTCGACAACCCCAATACCAGCAACACTAAAGAGATGGTAGTGGACTGAAGTCCACCACGATCTCTAAAGAACCAAGGCCACAACCGGAGCCTGTCTTCATCAAGGGGGACTGTGTGGACAATATACTGACTTATAAATACATGAGAGTAAAGCAGATAGTTCAGTACAGACTGAACTATCTGCCAACACAGATGTACTGTGAAAGGAAAGCACAGAAGGCTGGCGTCTGTTAGATATTTTTAAAACTATACTATTCTGCATGTTCAAACGTGTGGCTGGCTATTTACAACAGAGATAGTTAGTTTAACAACTACTTATTTTACAAAGCATTCTTACCACATGACAGCATAATACAGGTCCATGGTCATGCTCTCCCAAAATTTAAGGTATCGAAAGAAAGATTCTTAAAGAACAACCAGTTTTGATCGATAGGCAGGCTTATTCCATCTGGATCTTCCCTGTGATCCATGACCTTTGACCACTCCAGCCAATCACACTGGACTCCTGTCCTCTCTGGCCATCCTAGTAAGTTTCTCACAGACTGCAGCTGAAAAATATTAGTCAATGAATGTTTTTCTTTTTTTTTTTTTACTTTTTTTGATTATACAGAAATGAGATACAACTTCAGGAGAAGCTTTTTATCACATTTGTCAATTTTCTCATGAAATCGTGCTTATAAAATATAATAAATACATACAATAAAATAAAATACATTTTAAATAATAGATTATAATAATAAAACTTGATTAGAGCTCAGTTATTACATGAGTCATTGGGAACCATTTTGCAACAAATCTATTATTTTTCGTCTGCAATCTGGCTGATTTTTTTCCATGGTGTAGACTTTTTTTCAGTCTCTTCCTCCACTGAGTAATATTGGGGGTCTTGGGTTTCTTTGGGTTGCTTTTATTAGGGACTCAGGCCGAAAGGCCAGGACTAGATCATAATTGCAATGTTTCTTCTTTGTTATTATTAGGGACTGAGGCCGGAAGGCCAGGCCTCCTATTGTAATTGTAACGTTTCATTGTTCTTCTTGTTATTCCGCCGCCTCAATGGACGCCTCAATTTGACCCCTAAACACGCTCAAAAACTCACCAAATTTGGCACGCTCATCAGGACTGATGAAAAATTTTAGAGATGTAAAAATTAACCCCCATAGTGCCAAATGTGCTCTCTAGCACCACCTAGAAACACTTAAATGGCCACACCATGGTTTTGAATGTGGAAAGAAATGTGGAAGAGATCGTCGTTAGATTGCGAGAGGTTGTCGAGTTTCAAAAAAGAAGATGTTTCTCTCCCATCGCCATAGCCACATTTCTTCTTCTTTATACTATTATACATCAACACGTAGCTACAAGCCTTGTGCTTCTTGTAAGGGGCCACTTCTGTCTGTAACCTAAACGGTTCTATTTTTTTTTTTAAAAACAGTAGTTTGCAGCAAGTACACGATTTGCTCCCATTCACTCCAATGTCTTTTTGGCCGACATTTTTCTAAATTCACAATGGGGAGACGGAAGTGTTTCAGGACATGAAAAGCTCACTGTTGAACTATTTTGAGGCTCCCTAATAACTGCAACATACATGTATACTGAACAAAAATATAACGCAACACTTTTGTTCTTGCTCCCATTTTTTCATGAGCTGAACTTGAAGATGTCGTAAGTTTTGAGGGAGCGTCCAATTGGCATGTTGACTGCAGTAATGTCCACCAGAGCTGTTGTCCATCAATTGAATGTTCATTTCTCTACCAAAGGCATTTCAGAGAATTTAACAGGACATCCAACCGGCCTCACAACCACAGACCACACAAGCCCAGGACCTCCACATCCAGCATGTTCACCTCCATGATCATCTGAGACCAGCCACCCGGACAGCTGCTGCAACAATCGATTTGCACAACCAAAGAATTTCTACACAAATTGTCTGAAACCGTCTCAGGGAAGCTCATCTGCATGCTCGTCGTCCTCATCGTGTTCTAGACCTGACTGCAGTTGGCCAGTGTAACCGACTTGAGTGGGCAAATGCTCACATTTGTGTCTAGCACGTAGGAGAGGTGTTCTCTTCATGGATGAATCCTGGTTGTCACTGTTCAGGGCAGATGGCAGACAGCATGTGTGGCGTCGTGGTGAGCGGTTTGCTGATGTCAACGTTGTAGATGGAGTGGCCCATGGTGGCGGTGGGGTTATTGTATGGGCAGGCGTATGTTATGCACAATGAACACAGGTGCATTTTATTGATGGCATTTTGAATGCACAGAGATACTGTGACGAGATCCTGAGGTCCGTTGTGCTAATCATTCATGACCATCACCTCATGTTGCAGCATGATAATGCACGGCCCCATGTTGCAAGGATCTGTACACAAGTCCTGGAAACTGAAAACATTCCAGTTCTAGCATGGCCAGCATACTAACTGTTGGGGTTTGCATTTGGTCATAAGCATAAAAATTACTGTAAGTAATTAGTGACTGAAAGTAATTTATGAAAAATCTAAATTATCAATGGAAATAAACTGTGGTTTTCTCATTGATTCCTTGGTAAGTGATTGAGTAATCACTCAAAATTAACAAATTATTAATAATAATTTAATAAAAGAAATTATTTGAATAAGCTGTTATTTATTCAATAATAATAATAAATGGGGGGCATCACCAGAGAATC
The DNA here is from genome assembly GCA_900302745.1 of Parablennius parvicornis. Classification (NCBI taxonomy): domain Eukaryota; kingdom Metazoa; phylum Chordata; class Actinopteri; order Blenniiformes; family Blenniidae; genus Parablennius; species Parablennius parvicornis. Next base: position 7,383 of record OMNM01044181.1, read on the forward strand.
TGGAAAATAACTAATTGCCAAACTGTCAGTCTCGTTGAAAGGAAGTTATTTAAGTTAGTTAATATTTCTGTGCAAAATATAGCAATGCTTAAATAAGGGCGAAGGTGTGAGATTTGCACGCAGACTGTTAATAACCAACGATTGTCAACAATTAATACACAATAATTACCAGGAATTGTTCAATTCAGCTTATAGATATTTATATTAAGTGTATTAATTCATAAACAATCTTGAAATCATTTCACAAATCAACACATCTCAGTAGCAAACGTCATCTAACACAGAGATCTAATCTACTATACAGCAACTATATACAAAGTGTGTGTGTGTGTGTGTGTGTGTGTGTGTGTGTGAAGGAGAGGTTATTGTGAGTGGGTGTATCACTGTGTAAACATGTCAGGCTGGTGACAGCTGGGTTCTCCTCCAAGATGGCGGCTCTAGTGACGTCTGGCTTGCGGATGCGCAGAAGGTCTCAAAGAGCGGACATGTTTACATGTTGTTGTCGTGGAAACTGGGGAGACGCTTCTCGTCGTCATGTGTCGCTGTTCTGGTGTTCTGTACCGAGGCGGTCAGGTGTAAATGGAATACCATAACATGCAGTCAAAATTCGGATGGCCGTGTGGAGTTATCCGACAGCAAAATGGAACAGTTTGGACCACCAGCGGTGCTAGTGTTGAGCCTGGGTGGGCCTGGGCCCACCCATTTTTTTCTGGGCCCACCTATTCCCACCATGCTTTTGAGCCAGGCCTATAGTGAGACGTGACTGATTTTCATTCTAGCAGTTCATCCAATAAGCAGCATGAGGAAAGCTTGGACTGAAAGCATCTCAGCTAATCAGCGGCTTCTCCCCCACGTTTGACAGATGAGCTGATGAATAAACATGAGATTGTCAGTGGGATATCAGTGGATCATGCAAGAGGAAGTTGCCGGTCAGGTTAAATAATACGCACGTTGATTCTACTCTGGACAAACATCACCTGTACAGAAAAAGTGGGACCTACAGAAAAGCAGATGATGGAGGTGAACACTCGTTTCAAGCCCGACACATACGGCTTTATGAGAGCCGCTGCTGCCTGCTGGCCACTATCAGAAACCTGTGCTGACGAGGCTATGGAGTCAATTTACTGCCAAAAACCCAAGACATAAAAACTATAATCGCGTACAGTTAAGATCACTTTCTGTGGCTTTTTGCGCGTGCGCGGTGCTTTTCTCCGCGCTCGCTGTCTGCGACAAATGTTGCTGTGCGCTCAGACAGACAGTAGTCACAAACTGCTTCAAGTGACGTTTAAAGTGACCAATCAGAAAGGAGGGGGATTACAAGGCCATTTATGCAATGCCCACTTCCAAAGTACCAAAACGCAACATCACTGCACATGCAGATATCACAGAAGTAACAGCGAACGCACAGACCAAGACAGTGACCGTGCAGAAAGGCACCGTGTGCACGCAGAAAGTGGTCTAACTGTGTGCGTTTACCTTTTTGATTTGCATGAGTTTTTGCCACTAAATTAATGTAATATTCAGTGGGGTTGTTTTTTTGTTGTTTTGTTTTATTTTATTGTATTTTTTTTGGGGGGGGGGGGTGCTTATTTTAACTGACCCATCCAGTTTTCTACAAGTCCACCCACAATCCAACTCCTGGCGCCGCTACTGGTTTGGACTCCTTCGCATCTGTGTGTGACACGTGCTAAGCGGAGCTAAGCTAACTACCGAGCGGCTGGGGTGCGCGTGTAGTGGGCCGGAGTTAGTGAGCAGAAAGAGGGGGAGAAAGTTGAGGAGCAGAGTTCTTCGCGAGGAGGTTGCGCGGCTCCCATCCAGTCCTTCAGACAGAGAAACTAGCGGCTCTGCAGCTCGGCTAGGATCTCTGGTGTCTGAGGTGACAAGACTGAGTTCAGACGCACATTGTACACAAATAGACGGTAACTTGTGTTACCAGTGCAGCGTGATCAAAGGATACATAAATAAAACACACATTACATATTAGTTTTCAGGCTAATATAGCTAAATGCCCAGACCAATAGCTCTCTTACTGGTTCTGTGTGAGCTGTGTGTTGAATCGCTGAGGTGAGCGGCACCGCGGCACAGCTTTTACCATTAATGTAAAAAAAAAAAAAAAAAATATTGTATGTTTTCAATGTGTGTGCAGTGTGAACAATCAACATTCATGAAAACTAATTCATGTAGTTTCAGTGAGTCTTCGTGGTCGAGCTCTTGCTGCAGATGATGTCACTTTCCATGGATTGTCACACACAGCGCACACACATATCATATACATTCAGTTGTGTTTTAAATAAATAAATCAACTTTAAATGAATTTTGGTCTTTGTTTTGTTCTCTACTTTATAACTAATATGCAGGAGTATGATGAGCGGTGGACCTCAGTAATTCTAAACCTCTGTTCACAGTACCAGACTGTTGTGGTGAGGAGGAGCTGAGTTCTCTGTCCACTGGTCAGTCTACATCCTCAACCTCACCTAGGGTCATGAAATTTCTGTCATGATGGAAAGAATGAGATGGAGGATACAAGCAGTTTTCTCATTCCATCAGGTGAGACTCAAAATGACATTGAGAGGAGCCAGCTGACCAGGACCATCTGCCTGAAGAGATTGATAAAGGTGTAGGGGACTGAGGGGAATGAGTGTACAAAGTACATTATTTACTCATGTGCTTGGAGTTGTCCTTTGTTTTGTGTATTGCTCTGTTTGCATGCTTCCACAGTTTCTGTGACTCAGACAAGCAAACAGCGGGTGGTGTGTGATGTCATGGTGGCCACATATAAAGTCTCTTGGTTCCGACTGAGGAACAATTAAGACTACATCACTGGTTTAGAGTTTAGTGAACATGCAGACGAAAGCCTTTTTTTGAGCTTCAAACATTGCAGAAGTCGAGGGGTGATTTACAGGTTATGTGCCCAAGAAGTTACAAATTGTCTGATAAATCGTACTCCAAGTGAACATTCAACTGGATCTGGCCATCCACGGTTCTGTACCGCTATGATTCCCATGTTTGGGAAGAGTGAGATGTCCACTTCCAGGTCCAAGCTTCCCCTGCTCCTGTATGGCTTCCTGCTGTGCAGCTCCTTTGCCTCGTCTGCAGTCCTTGGTGGTTTGAGACAAACCCTACAAAGCGCTGGATCGTTGGACTCCTGGAACAAGCAGGAGGTGACACCAAGAGATGAAAACTTCCTGCTGGGTATAAAAAGACTGAGAAGACTGTACTGCAATGTGGGCATCGGCTTCCACATTCAGGTCCTTCCAAATGGGACCGTTACAGGGGTTCATCATGAAAACAGATACAGTAAGTGTTTTTTTCACTGAAAGATTTATTTTATCGTGAAGGACCCTGAGAGAATTTTGAGGACAGGCAGAGGTATCGCGCATATTTGTCAAGATTAAAAAAACTAAAAAAAAAAAAATTTGGTTGGAACAATTTCTCACTTGACATGGTTAAAATATTGTAGACACAGTACTGATCATCACAGTTCTACCAAGGAAGTATATTAATAACAGATTTATGGTCTCATGTGTTTATGAAATAGTCTAGTTCTGTGTGCAGAGTGCATAGTTTAGTTTTCAGAAGAATCAGTTTTCTCTAACAATTTCAAATTTAAAGCAAAATTCAGGTAATCTCATTGAGAAGAAATACAGCTTTAGCTTAAAATTGAACAGGTCTTCTGTTCTTGTGAAGAGCTCAACTGTGTGCACAGTAAGAGATCCGTTGAGAAAAGAAGACAATTTTTCTATGATCTGTCCTGTATTGATATTCTGAGATGTGTGTAGGAGGAAACGCAGCTGAATAGTGCTGTTCTACTAAAAGTTGACTTATTGTTATGAAGTGGTTCACACATCAGACAACTTGTGGACCTGGATGTTCAACACATTGTCCTCTTCATGTTTATTTTTTCTCAGAGATGTTAACTGGTCGTTGAACAACCCAGGCAGAACACTTGTTCTCTCTGGTGAAGTTACACTGTTGACAGCATATGAAATATTGTCATTTAATTTCTTTAGTACATTTTTAACATTAGATCAGAGATCTGTCACAATGCCAAAAGAAGCATTTTTACTATTTTCCGGCTAATTAAAGGCCTGAATTATCTTAGACTC
>OMNM01044185.1:0-28266 GCA_900302745.1 Parablennius parvicornis
GGCTCCTCCACAGCCACGGCTTCAGCAGTAGTCGAGAACATTAACATCGGTTTAGGTTCCTCCTTCAACAAATTGGTAAATTGCTCTTCTTGACTTTCTCACTTACATTTTTTGAGGGTTTTTTTTTTTTTTTTTTTTTTTTTTTAATTTTGCTCAAAAATGAACCAATCTGAGAGTTGTGTGGGGATATTCAATTACTCTCTGCGGAGGGATTAGTTTCTCAATCTCTCTTTGCTATTTATGCAAATTGCTGCATGAATTATTTGAAAGTGAGGCTGAAATTAAATCTGTTCCGCCCTTTATCGTCGCGGCTCGGATCCAAAATCATAACCAATAGTGGGACTTTAATCCCGAGCAGCTGCTGAGATGGGAGACCGATACGAGGTGTGCGAGAGAGCTAAACAGACCTGAGACAGTGTGAACGTCCTGACCAGCTCCATGCAGTCCTCTGTGGTTGTCCACGTTTAACCGAGAAATGCATTCACTGGCGTGCTATTGTGTCGGAGCCTTTTGTGTATTTCTCCATTAACCTAAATCTGGTGCAATTCTCACTTAATGAGCAGTAGTTGATGTGCACATTGGATGAGCTTGCACAAGGTGTATTCATATGGTTTTTTTTTGTTATATATTCTCAGCTGGGGGGATTCTCGCTTCACCGTCAGGCTGTGGTAGAATGCTCGGAGTAAAAAAATAGACCTGACTACTCTGTCTTTAAAATGGGAGCTCTAGAAACTATATTTTGAAGTCGGCTGTTCAGTAAATCGTTTACCGTTTCTAAATTTTTTTTTTTTTCTGTCATCACTCCTCTCCAGGTAATGGAATAGTGCTTCATGTGAATATTTTTTTGACTCTTTTGTAACACATTTCTTAAAACTATTTCAAAACATATTTAAATAGATTTGTAGCATTTTTTTTTTAAACATTTCTTTAAGACAAACAAAAAAGAAAAAGAAAATAATGTCACTGGAGTTGATACAGGGATAATATAGCGCTCTCTTTCTTTTGTCCATCGGTTGTTGTCGAAACTTCCGTCTATCCAGGTTGTGGCACATAGTGGCATTATTGGCACATTGTTCAGAAATACAGTTCGTCCTCCACCCAAAGCGGCTCCTTGGGCTCCGTTGTTAAGTGTCAAATGTTTTTCCTTGAGACATCCGTGACGTCCATAGTCTTGTTCCATACATCCTGTAAATATATCTATATATAATCTATATCTAAATGACTGTAGGTTCCTGGAAATATGGAGTGGCAGCGTTGTAGCTGCTCTGCTTGTCATCTCTAGAAAAATAAATATTTTCACCAGTGTCCAAAGAGTGATCACACTATTTTACAAAAGAAGCTGTTTTTGTGTGTGTGTCTTGTTTCCGTCTGGATCCTGTGGAGATGCAGAGAGCAAAACCTCGGTTAGCCCTTCATCATGAGCTGAGTGCAAAAACACAACATGGATGCAGTTTTGTAAGCTAGCCTACTTTCTACAACTCTGAAAAAAAAAAAGAAGCTGCAACCCAGTGTCTTTATGAAAGCAGATGAAAGGGCATAGCTGCATTAGAAGCCAAAGAAATACATTAGGTTTGCAGAGATAATAAGCGACTTGTGTCTTTTAAGACTACAGCACAGGGAGCACGCTGTGGAAAACTGAGCTGACCGACACTAATGTGTGTCCAGACGTCGCAGAGGCCCTGTCCTCACACTACGTTACCTGCAGGCAATCCATTCCTTTTAAAATCTGGGTCAATAGCAAACATTACACCTCCCTCCAGGCTTCCAGCAACACCGTGGGGCCAGAGCATGTGTTTAACGCTCACGCTTTGAATTTCAAATGCAAGACCATTCTGGCATATATTATCCGTGCATAAAAATGTGCCACAAGTCAAGTGAAAGTGCTTCTTTCCTCTTCGAATTGTTTAAACCAATATGCTTTTGGTGTAATAGTGAAGGTGGCACCATAAATATTAATAAAATAAATGAGGATATGAAGAGGACACAATGAACTTTGACCGCACGGTTTATTCACGTTGTTATATTCGTAATTAATCTCTTATCTCGACTGAAGACCCATGATAGTGCATTAAATGGAAATTTGCATTTATCGTCTCTGTGCAGAACATGGAAAAGGAGCAGAAACATGTCACAAATGAAAAACATATGCCAAGTTCCATTCTATTCCCAATGTGGGGCAGCGTCACCACGGGTTCATGCTATGGTTAACAAGGGGACACATTACCCACCAGAGCATGAATTCAGGAAGTCTCTTCCACCCACAGAGCATGAACAAGGCCTTCAGCTCGTCAACAGGAGATCTCGAACCACTTCTCTGACACAAAAGCCACAGGAATCAGTTGCCTTTCAGTGGGGGACGGCCTGTTGGGGAAAAAACACAACAAGTTGAATGCACATTGAGAGATTTGATGCGGTCAATTTGATCACAGATTTACATTATGTACAATCACAACACATTTGTAGTCTGGAATAAGCCCCGAACTGACTATAAAGTGACGTTGCTGCTGCTTAGATAGGGACATTCCCCCAAAATGCAAACTATTTTTTCAGTTGATTTCTCTTCATCCAAGACCTAATTGAGTCCCTCGTTAGCTTCCTGGACTGCAGTCAACACTGTTTCTTTGTTTTAGCCAGAGGGAGATACAGGCCTCCACTTGTAGCCTCAATAGTCAAATCCTTTGTGTCCTGCAAGGATATGATGATCACTTTAAAGACCAGGCATCAGTTGCAGTTACTCAACTCACTGAGTTTAATTTAACGTAAATGTTGATTAAAATAAAGACATGGAACTGGGTAGTTTTTGTTGGGTCGGGAGTTTGTCTGCAGCTATAAATCTCACTCACATACCCTTTTGTCACAATTTAGCTCTCTGTTAATGAAAATGAAAAATGTCTAACCCTAACAATGATCATATTGATGGATTACTGAATCACTTCTTGAAAGTGAAGCCAGATGTCTCAATTGCCCCTTGAACCCCCATCTCATGTCAATGATAAATCAACCTGTTTTTATCAGTATCATTATTATCAGTTCAATTATTTCAGTAAATATTTGTCTTGACTGACAGCTACTGAGAAAGGAACGGGCCGTGAGTGGGACTTTTGATATAACAGCTCCATCCGTCAGTATTACTGTGTGGTATGTTTAGGCTTTTCATTTGGAGACTGCACAGGATGGCAAAAAAAAAAAAAAAAACACACAAAAAACCCCAACCCATTCCATATTCATCAACTGTGCTGCCACTATACCTGAGGAAGATAACCAGGAAATATGTCGCCATGCTTTCATCATTTTCAATAGACAAATGTGGACATTTTGGGGTTATTTACACCTGATGAATTATTATCCTCCCCTCCTGCCAATATCATGAATCTGCCGCGAGTGCACTGAGTAAGTGTGAGCATGTTTGCTGGCCCTGCAGTTTAGATGACTGGAGCTGTGATCCACTCAGACAGTAAACACTTCACCAGCTCATGATCACACACCCCCTTGTCATGGATTGAGCAAAAGACAGAGGAGCAAAATACTCCAAAAGTACAATGCAAACATGTCAATGAATCACCAGCAGTACATTGATTGACTGTTTTTTTTGCTATAAAAGTGGCAAAGACTGCTATGGTTGAGAAACGTGTTGAGTTCAAGATACGACATTAATGATTGCTTACATAGTAAAGGTCAATTTTCTCAGCATGTATACACATTTTTGAAAGAGAACGATACAGAATATAGCCCTGCAAAGAAAGCACACTGAAAAAACATCTACGTATAAGCTGACTCTTTGCACAGCAGAAAAAAAAAAAGACTGGAACATTTAGATATCTGTGCCCACCATGGAATGCCGTCCAGGCGGGTGTGAGGCAGATGGATGATGAATGAGGCACTGGACAACCTTATTAAAAGGCAATTCATCTGTGTAGATTTGTTCATGTTGACTTTCTCTGATAGTAACTTGATAAGAAATGGAACAACGTGATGTTTCAGAATTTTCTGCAACCTTTTTTTGAGGCTCAAGTCATTAGTTTTTATTTATGTAGGGGGGTGGCTGCTAATTTCCTCTTCTGATATTATCTGTGGTGAACACGGACAGCAATATTGCCCAATGGTTTCAGCTTTTCCTGGGCCGCCATACCTGTTTCCATTGTAAGCGGTCTTGTAGACAGGCGTCTGCTGGATCATCTCATCAGTGTAGATGGGCACCGCAGTCCGAACGCATTCATGCGAGCACTGCAGGCTGTCATTGTAGGCAGTGAATATATCCACCTTGCTGGGGACCCGGGCCGGGGTGAAGTCTGTCAGGTTTTGGCAGCTTTCTTCTTGCTGGTGGATCTTACGCTGATGGCTATTGTGGCGACCATTTCCAGACTGCGCACAGCTACAAAAACACGCACCAAAGACAAGAAACAAACATAAAATCATACCTTGTGCCTCCGGCTGTATGCTACAGCTCTGTGTCTGTGTCTGTGGATTGGTACTGTGCTGAGGATTTAAAAGTAAAGGAATCTTTCCTACCAGTTTTTAAGGACGAGTGTTGTGATCAAGGCTGCGATAACCATGATGAGAGACACAGTGATTGTGATTATCTGGTGAACTGCCAAACCTGCAAAAAGACAGAAATAAACATGAGTGCAGTAAATCACAATCATTTGTACAAAAAAAAAAAATGGTTTCACCCCTGATGTTTACAACACAAAGCCAAACTACTTCAACATATTGTTGCTTTTGTACTTCACAAAGATCACTGAGATTAGTCTAAACACTTTCCATTTCCTTTTGTGACAATGTTTCTACTATGCATAATTCAGGAGAGACATTAATTATTTAAATAAGATTGTGAATTTCTCTGGGAGTTTGGGTATTTTTCTAATGAAACTAAATTCAAAATGTGTATCAACATTCTGACCAGTGCTCTCTTAAACCAAGAATTTGTATTATTTAACTCCACTGCCTTCAAAGTACCTCAGTCATTTGTGCCCTGAGGCCCATAATCAAACATTAATAGATAATCTGATGTGAAATATCAAATGCAATATTTGATCAAAAGGTGTTCTTAATGCAACTTTATTCTCTTTCAACTTATTAATGTAGTTCTATTGTTTTGGTTACATCGTATTCTTTTAAATACCATTTTGTTTGCTTTTGCTTTTTTAAATGGCACTTAACACATGTTAGTTATTCATAATATTGCAATAAGGTGCAAAATTACACAGTGAATGGTAATCACCCTTTAAGTACATGCATATTAAAAAAAAAAAAAAAAAAGAAAGAAAGAAAGGAAAAAAAGGAACATTTGCCAGAAGCCTTAACAGCTGGAAATGGAACCGAACAATAAGAGCAGGCTGGAGTTATTCTATTTTATTGGGGGGTTTTTTCTATGAATGAAAATGTAATAGTTTAAAACAACATTGACTGATCTTTTTTGGGTCACTGTAAGCAGCAGCAAGAGGTTAGAAATGAAGTCGCACTACGATATTTACTGCATAAAACGTACCATGGGGTCAAAGAGAATGAATAAGATAATGATTAACACATGAAGCAACTGAGCAATATTTGCTGTTATTTTGGAGTTCTGTGGGGTCAATGCCTTGAATTGTGCCCTTTTCTTTCGCCACCGCACTTTGGAACTATCACCTGTCTTCGGTGTTGTGGAGACCAACCCTGTTTAAGGTGGTATCTTGGCGATGGACTCTTCTGTTTGGTGCTCAGCAGGACGCTAGATAAATAATGCCACGAATAATGTTGAAATTTGTGAAAACCTCCTCTGTTGTGAACATAATTTATCCTCAGTGAGCATTTTTATGACCAGTATTTCTGTACTGTTCCAAATTTCTCCCTTCAATCCAAGCATGCGAGCCACACTAAATATGTGACAGTAGGGAAGAGACAGCCAGGACTTCTCCACAGGTCAAAAGTTCCTTGGAGCCAACTGTTAATATTCATGATGCACTGAGCTGTGGAAGATCTGCGTGCACTTGTCTCAGAAAAAAAGAAATAAAAATCCAAGTCAGATTATTGCGGTGATGATAGATTCAGACTGAATATGATAAGATACAGTACAATATGATTCGATATAGAAGGATACAAAATGCTGCAGTATGATATAAAACAATACAGTATCCTACAACTTGAGGTTTGCAGGTTTGAGTCAGACCACCGTGGCTTCCTGAACATGTGCCAATACAGAGCAGAATATGGTAAATTTTACTTTGAACTGGTGCATTCAGCTGGTCGGTAGTGTTAAATTGAAGGACTGGCAACATGCCAGTACATGTGGAATTAACTCAAAGCAATGGAAACTGTGTAATCGTGATTTCTCACAGTTTTGTTTTGTTAAAAATCCATTACAATGCTAAGCCATAGAATTAATAATAGTTGTTTGAAATGAGAAACGGTGCAGGATTTTGCAGGACAACCAAATTCTCTCTGCCTCCCTCTCTTTGTTTTGTCCAACTAATGAACCAAAGCCGCGCACATATTCTTAAGACTACCGCCTGTGCTGATCTCTCACTTTTGCCAGAGGACCGTAATCCACTAACAAAACTGTGCAGTACATATCTAAAGTGAGGATTAGTGCAAGCCTATTGCGCTGCATTGTAAGTTTAGTGTGTAGTGTGTGTGGGTGAGTGATAGAGCATGAGAGTGACTAGGACACAATGACACACCGCAGCAGGTGACGTGCTGCAGGAGGACGGAAAAAAATAAAAAGAGGAGCCGTCATGATGAAAAAGCCCACATGGGCCTTATACATCTCACCTCTTCATCAGCCAGCTGCCTGGCTGCTGATCCAAGCCAATTTGTCTTCCAGAGACGCACAAAAGGAAGTGCTACTCGGTCATTTTGGAAGAGCACACAACCTCTCCTCTGCTTTCCTTCTGCTTGGACATCCTCCTCTTAGATAATAAACTTCTGCGGGCTGCGCCGCAAAAAAAAATAAAAAAGAGGCAGACTGGGTCAACCTTGGAATAATGATATCTCTGACCGGCACAGAAAAGCCTTACCTTCTCAGTGCAATCCGATGTCACCATAAAGGTACATCAACTTATCTGGAAAGTCCTTTGCATATCTTTACACCCCCCTCCTCCATCCACCATTTTCCTCTCTGCTTGTTTCTGACTGACGGTGAGGCTGTTAAGTTGAAAGTCTTCTGTTATGAATTAACATCTGTCCGAGATCAAGCGTAGTAAAGCTTGGCCCTGACCCTGATCAATAGCAGAGGTGTCTACAGAGAATTGTTTCATTGCGCATTGATGTTACACTGAAAAAGGAGCGTTCTCATCGCCGAATGCTGCACTTTGTAAATTTGATCTGTGGAAATGACAGCTGATTAAGGCACATTATGAGCTAAATCCTATTATGCTTCTCTCCAGCCTTCTGTGGACTCTGCTCAGGCAAACGGAAGCAAGTGAAACTTGAATCAGCAGATTAGAAACTGCCATTGATTGATGGGTGTGATGTCTATAAACACGCCTCACATGTGTAGCAACCCAGCCGCTCTGTAATTTCAGATGACAGGAATCTGATTGGCTCAGCCGGTAAACATGAGCATGTTTGTTACATCTTTTCGGGGTATTTAAGTCAAAGCAGCTCATTAAGAATTCCTCCAGGCTGCCTTTTGGAGCTAAAATGTGCAACGCTCGGCGAGCGCTGCTCTCTAATGAAATGAATGAACCCAAGAATGTGAGGTCCGGCAACACAAACACTGCATTAAGTCCATTATAACCCAATTTTCAAAGCAGTATGTTTGAGGGTGCGGGCATAATAGAGCAGATAATGACATGGGTGACAAATCTCAGCACAGAGGCCAGTTCTATTTTCATCCAAAACAGCCAGTTAAGAGGCAGGGAAATTTGGCCGGGCCATCTAAAACTCATTGTGTCCTGGCAGTCAGCTTGAAAAATCACCTTTGGCAGTCACCTTGCTTTTGAGATACCCAGTTAGGTTGTTTTTTTTTTTGTTTTTTTTTTTTTTTTGTTGTTTGTTTTGGTCAAATCACTGCCAAACAAAGAGAGGCTAAGAGTGAGATGGATGAAGGAAGAAAGGGACAGAAATGATACAGAAAGGAAGGGACAGCTAGCTCATGACCTCTGTGGCAGCAAGATCTGAGCCCTCATCAGCGCTCCCAGCAAGAATGAAATGAGATTTTTTTTTTTTTTCTTTCCCATCTTTGTCATTGACAGGTTGATGGACATGTCAACAAAAAACAGTGTGGGTAAATGAAATGTTCCCCCACTACCTACTTTTAATAAGAGAGCCCCAGCTCAGATGTAAAAACTCAGTGTGGAGTCAATAAATGTGCACTGAGAGTGATGTCTGATTCACGCTGCAGCTCCCAAAGAAAAAAAGCTCAGTGTGGATTGTACCACTGTCACATCACATTTTCAGGCTGAATGCATTAAAGACGCATGATATTGATCTGCCATTACAATGATACAACGATAGCCTCAGCACTGCAGAAAGGTCAAGACCAAGGCAGAAAACACAGAATAGTAAAAGATGCATCACTCGCAGTGACAAGGCCAGCAAGCTGTAATCACACATCTTCCCCGATAATGTATATTTGTTGGATTTGCTGTTGAATAACGATATGAAAAAGTACAATGGCATATCTAGTGTTTTTAGTGCCTGTGTATAATAAAATGAGTATTAATGTATTTTTTTCAATGTGTATAATAACCTAATGTGCAGCTTATTCTCTCAAGACTTCATCTCTTTCTCTTGATTAAATTAATCTTCTCTATACATGTCATGTCTATTTATCATTCATTCTGGATATTGTTTCCAATATTATAGCATCTTGACCAATTGATAAACTGACTTTAAGTATAATGAAAATGTGAACATGGTAATAAAATGAAATTAGTCTCATATTAGCAACCATAAAGACCCCATAAAAAAATGTAAATGATGTTTGTTTCTGCATCTTTTTTCTAAAAACAATAGTGCAAGGAGAGGTTGGTGTGTTCCTGAATATACGTATTCCTATTTCAGTCGCTAATCACACTTTATGCTCTTAACTTACTACGATGCATTGTGAGGAGAATTCAAACGAGGGTCTTGTCTCTATTAGGTCCAGTTCACATAATAAAGATCAGCTGCAAACTGTATTGATTGCTAAAGTTCACCATGGAGTAATTGGATCAAGTGAAATCTGATAGCATGGACCGAGACGTATTGGTGGAGAAAGTTCTCGAACAAAGTTCTCAGCGAATACATTTTAATTTGGCCATGTAAAAAAATCCAATAGAAAAATGCATCTTGGAAATGATCTGTCACACAGTGAAAGTGAGATACAACACAGAAATTATCTTTTAACAAACTCAGCAAACAATAGTCGTGGTGAGCCAGCTGTTGAAATGTCTCTCATCACAATGAGGCAGCATCTGTTCATCAAAGGCTGAATTGATTTGCATATCGTTTTAAAACACTATTTTGTGCAATCTGGGGGAAAATACACATGTGAAGTCAATTGCAGTAAAGGGAAAGAGTGTGTTTGTTTGTGCACCTAACAGATGTGATCCTGGTGCGTCCTACTATTATATCAGTTTCCATATGTGTGCGCATCACCTTTTTCCAATTTTTATATGAACAAACCATTAGTAGATCACACCTCGGCCAGCTTACGTAAATCTTTAAAGCGAGCCCTATTTGTGTGGAGGAGCCACACAAAGCTGAATATGCATTTCTATCAGATATGGAAAGAGGAAATACCCTTAACTGCAGAATGAGGCATCAGGCATATGATTCTGTTTTATAGGAAGTGCAAAACAGGGAATTGAATGTGAAAATATTTCCCAAATATCATTTTGGATAACATTTGGTTACATCAGGGGATAAATGCTTATTGTAATTGCTTGTTTAAAAATTATGAAAGTTGCACTTCTTCTGCTGCCCTCTGGTGGCAAGAAATCCACTGTGGCTGTATAGTAGGATTAGGATTATTCAGTCAAAGAAAAATATCCTGCTTCTGCTTTACTCAGTTTAGCGTCGTGAAAACTGGGCGAATCCAGCAGACATTGTGCAAAAAACATAACAAACACAGAGGGACAATTACATGCCTGCATACAAAGCTATCGCTGATTTACGCATGTGCTTTGAAGGTAGAAGCAAATTGGAGTACCTGGAAAAGGCCCTTGAACCCACCAGATGCCACAGCTGTCAGCTAAGAATAGATCAGTAGGTAGAGCAGGCCATCTTTGTACCACAAGATTCTATTTTGATTTTGATCCCCAAGCTCCCCCCTATCTATATGTCCATATGTCCATGTGCCCTCAAGCAAGACACTATACCCCAAATTGCTTCCAATGGATAGTTAGAGCGTTTGTATGTGTGTGTGTGTGTGTGTGTGTGTGTGTGTGTGTGTGTGTGCAAGCGTGCCTGTGTGCGAGCGTGTGTGTGTGTGAGAATCTTGATTCCCTCTGCCACATTCAGATGGTTGGGTCAGAATTTGGCGAAAACAACGTGAAAATATGGCTCCATTTTGCTTTTCATCAGGGATCAAGCTGCTGCTGGTGAAGTAAATATGTGGGGGATATTTTCTTGGCACATTTTGGGACCCTCTGTAACAGATGAATGTCCTTTCAATGTATTATTGCTGAGTATGTCCATCCTTTTATTACCACCGTGTGGCATCTTCTAATGAATAACAATGTCCCAAATCTCAGAAGATCTGAAAACTAGGTTTTCTCCAGTGGCGCCCACAGTCATGACATCTCAACCCAAAATAGCATCTTGGGAAGTAGCGGTGGATGGATCACACATGGATGGTGAGCCAACAAATCTGGAGCAGTTGTGTGACGCTATCGTGTCAATATGGACCATAATCTCTTAAGAGCATTTCTTGTACCTTGTCAAACTTATGTCACAAGTAATTAAAAATAATGTGAAGGCAAGAGGGTCCAGTGTACGAGAATATGACCTGACCGATTCTAATATTAGGATATTACAAAATTCCACAAAAGCAATATATCAGCCGATTTATTTATTTATTTTTTTAAGCGCAGGGCTGACACTTTGATGCAAATACGCTTATTAGTAATGACGTGCGTTATTGTGTCACATCGAAGATGCCAACGTCCGGTTCAGTGTTGCAGCAGTGATGAAAGCACGGACGGAGAGCGAGCCAACATGGCAGTCAACCCCCACATAATGGGGAATTGAGATTCACAAGCTATTTAACTGAGGTAAACCAATCTTTTCAGTTAATGCATCCTCAGCATTTCACTCTTCACTAGGTAACTGTCCTGTGGGGTGATGAGCGTAACATGAAAGGAGTCGGCGCATCCTCTTCTGGATACGTAACACAAGGAAACACCAGTCAAACACTATCTTTTCTGTGTTTTGGCCAAATACCAAGTATTCTGTAATGGCTATAATCGGCTGAGTAAATTGGCCCGTTGATTAATCGGTTGGGCCCTGTAGGAGAATAATAGCGAGGTGCAGATAATCAAGTGTATAGTGCATGAGTGACTGTAACAGATAGCCACATACATTTATAGAATACAACTTACGATATCATCGACTGAACTACATAAGACTCATTTGGAGATCATTTATATATGCAAAATTGCATTCGCGAGACACAAAGAATAATTGCGTGTTCATGAAGTAATTACATCTAAATAAAGAATATAGAGGGTGTGCTAATAACCATGGCAATGTGAGCTAGAAAGATTCCATGAATAAATGAGTGAGACGCTTAAATTACTCCTAAGTATTTATGATAAAAATCAATTACTGTCATTACAGTCAGTGATCATTGAATGATGTACTTGGAAACGTGCCCTGTCTGTCAATAATAATAGTGAAAGCCATAACATTTTGCAACCAAAGAAGCTTTAATCTTGGTATGCTGCGGTTTTTCTTGCAGATTTTGACCTTGCTGGATCCCTGATTTGTCTCTCTGCAGTTTGTATGGTGAATTATGTGACAGCATCTTTATGGCAGGCAGCCTGTCCTCTGACTAAGAATGCTATAACAAGTTCATGCTGCAAAATGATGAGGAAAATGACCATTTAATTGTTATGCATGTATTTATGAGTTATTGTGCTTGTGTGCACGCTTTTGGGCGCGTGTGTGAGTGTGCATGTGTGTGTGTGGCAGGTTGTGCTGTTCTTTTGCAAAGAGCCATTTAGAGCTAATGGTACTTCTGCCCACGCACTGATTGCTTAAAAGCTCCTGAAAAATGTGGGAAGGGCCCCTCATTTGTAAAGCGGCGTTGCAGCTTATAGAGGTTGAGCCACCTCACTCCCGCAAACCGCACAGCGCTTTCATACAGGGCTATTCAATACATGCTAATGACTCCGCATGACCCTTCTGAGATTGTCTCTCCTACAACCAGGCACCTGGGTAGGACAGGTTGGCTAAAGACTTCCGTCAGAGGTTGCCCGCTGATAGTTAGGAATTGCCAATTAAGGCTGGTGTCACAGTGTCAATCTCGGCTGATTTCCACTGAGTCGCCAAGCAATCTAAAACACTTAGAGGAGAAGAGGCTGAGAGAGGAGCGGGATAGGGGGGGAGAGAAAAGGAAAGTTGAAGAGGGGGAAAAACAATTACTCTACACGCCTTTTTTTCTCCCTGTGCCAAAGGCATTGCTGCATAAATGCATTCAGGCAGAATGGGCCACGGCTAAAATGGCCCAAAAAAAAAGAGACTGGAAAAGAGTGTGGTGTGTAGCTTCTATGATGGCCTCCATTACAGAAAAAAATATGCTTGCTGTGTGTTTCTATCTGTATTAGGAACAGCAGGGAGGAGCTCAAATGAAAATGACTGCAATTTTCAGATGGGCGTAAAGTGGCATAGCTACTGAAACAGCTTCAAACAAGCCATCTTCAAACATGTGCACTGTCATGCAGGTGACAGGAGGTTTGGCTTTGCTGAACTGGAAAAGGCTCAGAAACACATTGTGCACCTGCAGTGCTTCTGACTTCTGTCAGGCAATTTTCCGACAAAGGCAAAACAACATAAAGCTCAAATGAGTTTGAAGAGAGCTCTTATTAAGATTCCGCTGTGGCCCCGACTGATTGACAGAAAAATTCCCTCGTATCCAAAACAGTGTCTCAGTCAACATCTGTACTTCACCTCCTTAAGGCAGATGTGTCAAGTCAAGAAGAGAGAGCTGGAGAGAGCGAAAGTGAAACAGCATCTGCTCAGTCGGGCCCATTCATCTCCTCTTGGCTGAGTTTTTCTGTAAATCAGGGACATGGGGTTTGACTCTGCACGCCTGTCACCAAGCATCAGCATTTAAGTCCAGATTTAATGCTTCACCAAAAGGAGATTCATTTTTACCCACTTTATTGAGAGTCAATACAGAGAGAAATGGCAACTTTATTGGATTGCCATGGTAACTGTAGGGGAAAGTGGTTTCGCTCTTTGTCTGTGTGTACGCGCCTGCATTTGTGTGTGTGTGTGTGTGCGCGCGCATGCGTGTGTGTGCACGCTTCTCACTGTTGAAGAGGCTGTATTGTACGCCTCTACAGGTCTACAGCAGGTCAAAATTCTGCATTACAGTGTTCACTGAACTCCATTCTTTAAAAATAGATATCCAAGACACTTAACATACATTTTACATGTGCTCACTTTGCTTCACAGTGAAAGTGAATCTTTACCAGATGGATGTATTTATTTTAAATACCTGGTAGTTGCTGCACTGACGGATCACAAACGTCTATTTCAGCTTGTCGTACAACAAAGCTGCAAGGCCCTGTTGTGTCTCTCAGGAGCAAATTGTACCTCCCTTTTGCTTACTCTTTGACTTTACCTAGAATATTTAATCCTTCAACCCTCATAACGTCAAACAAGACCCAAGTCATCAGTCGTGGCTCTGCTGACTGCAGGTTTAATCATCTCATATCCATAATGGAGCTGACAGCTCCATCTGCGAAGAGTGGAGGGGGGTTGAAGTTACTCACAGCACTAACACCAGGAACAATCAGCAAGCATCTGGAGGCACCACAGCACTTGACACCCCCACCTATCCCCAACCCCAACCATATCTCCATCCCCACCCTCCTCCTCCTCTTCATCCTCCTCCTCCTCCACTTTGAACAGAGTGCACTAAGAGCAGGGTTAACAGGAACTGTCCATTAAGACCTGCATTGTTCCTCCAGAAACCACTTTCCGGGCAAGTTAAAACAGACATGGACAAGAATGAATCCTACTTACTTGTAAATACGAAATGCATAAAACACTTTGAAAACAAACATAGAGGATCAATACATGAGTAACCACAATTCTTGTATATCCTACAAGAACAAGTGCCTGTACTTTCACGATTATGTAGTTTTACATTTATTTATAAAGTTTAATAAGTTACTACCTGCACAACGCCCAGAAATAGAAGTGGCATTCAGACTTTTCCAGTGTAGCTAATGACTTCATTATTTCTAAATAAAATTGTGCTTTAAATCTACAGTAGTTGACAAAACAGATTAATTTCATTTGGAAAGTACATGTTTCACACAGTACATTGAAGGGAAGGCCAGCACTGTTATGACATGTGGTTAACAAGTAGCTGAGCTCAGAATAGTTGTCTGGGAAAATATACTTTCTAGTTTTAATATATGTCTTAATGTGGCTATAAGGCAGGGCACACCTCGGACAGGTCGCCAGTCCATCACAGGGCAAACATAAATCGACAGACAGTCTCCTACAGGTAATTTCAAAGTCACCAATTAACCACAAGTCCTTGTTTTTGGACTGTGGGAAGAAAGCACAAGTACAAACATCCAAACTCCAATGGCTCCCAAGACTAGGCTTAAACTGGACGTATCATCACTACTACAGTCTTTTACTGTTACTTGTAAATGAGTATCTTTTAGTAGTAATAGAAGTAGAATACAAACTTTTGGTACCGTTTCCACCTCTTGTGAAGAGAAGTGATGAGGACATGAGAGATGTTGAGTGTGCGCTCTGGTATAGTCTTAATACAGGAAATTGCACATTACATTTCGGTTGTTATTTACCGTGGCTGCGCTGTGTGTGGCTACTCACGTCGGCCATTGGCCTGCTGTCACACAGCCTCATTACAGGATCATGGCCACCTGAGGCTGCAAGTCATTAAACGTCAGCCGATGTGCTGACGGATGACTTGCGTGAGAGTAGTTCAAACTAGTTAAATTAGGCAGAAAGAAATCTGCTACAGGGCTTTAAAACAATTAAGAGCAGCGTTCATTCCTTTACCCTTGTGTAAACATGTTGAGTTTCCAACTGTAACAGAGAGAGTTGTCCCTTTTGTTGTCATGCGGAGTCCACGCCAAGAGTGAGGGGGAGGTACGACACATAGCCCACAGTCAAAGAATGCAAATCACACGAGCTGTGGCAAGCTGTCATGTACTTTCCCTGTGTCACTACGTCGCTGGTTTCCAACTCAACCAAAGTGTCTGCCGAAACGTCAGCATACATGAAAAAAGGAAAAGAAAAAACAAGTGCCGAAACAAGTGTGGGATTCATCCTGTTCGATGGCAGTGAGGCGGACACAGAGTTCACGGTTCATTTCAGCACACGCTTTTGATCATAGCTGGATCAACATCGGGCCTCTGTGACCTGTTTAAATACATATGTGCTCAGGCCCAGGGCCCTGACATTTACCACTATTGTCAAATGCAAACTGCAGTTTTTGGAACAAACTTGAATGAATGAAGTAGGATTCAACTGTCATCACTTCATTGGGTGGGTGTACATTTTATAGTGTATATGCAAGAAAACTAAAGAAATTAATGTACAAAGACTTGACATCCAGGCTGCAGCAAGGAAGCTGCCGTGCTAACGCCACTGTGGAGCTTGCAGCTAACATCTAGGTTCGGGAAGTTTCAACAAAAACACAGATGTGAGCGCATTGACTCGGGTATTAGTTTGTCTGTATCCCCCACTCAGTGTTTCGCACATTTATGTTGCTGTTAGTGTTGGTATCAATAACAAACAAATGACTAACATGCTACAGATGCTAATACGGTTCTGCAAACAAACGTGGCGTTGGCAAATGTATACACACTTTACCAAGTGCCCGTTCTAATTGGTTTAAAATTTCTGGTGTCGTTTAATCTTTTAGGTGACAAAGGGCATGCAGAGGTAGGCTCCTGTTGAAAAGATAACAATGGGGCTTTCAGAAATCTATTCACCCTTGCTATTGCTTAATTTAATTATGATACGTGACTGCAGTGAGACTCTATATTTAGAAATTCCTGAACTACTCCCTGTCTCTTTAGACACACCAACACACTAATGTCCATCAGTGATGACAGTGTAATAGGATGACAGTCATGATACACACATGCCATACTAGGCTGAGAGAAAGTACACTCATGGCATACATGGGTGCTGGTTGCCTACAGTATTCATGAGTCATGGTGAATTAGACCATGCAGTCCATTTACTGCACGGCTGCATGCATCGGCTGTAATCCCACAGTCACTGCTGGCCTGAAATGCAAATCTCTCTGCATATTCTGAGGTGCAGCAAAAATGATTTCATTATTGTGGAATCATAAGAAAGATTTTGTTGTCTTCAAATAATGTTTTTTTCTGGGTCAGTTCTGTGAACAACCTATAGTGCTTACTGCTGTTTGGATAATACATAAAACAACTGAAATTGAATAAGCTATTAAACATCTTCTTTTCCTCCTGTAGTATGACTAGGTAACTGTTTTTTGTTTGTTTTTTTTACTATCATGTGTCTGTGGATTTCTTTATTATATTACACATTTCATAGAACTGACAGCTCTACCAGTTGATGCCCTAAAACAAACATTTAATCCATAATAAAGTCATTTAGTAAGCAATACTGTCATTCCGTGCTCGTGTTTTCAGGTTACAATTAGTTGTGAGTGCTGCCGTTGTCAGGGTGGCTGGGTTTGTTTCTCCCAGAGGTTCACTCACTCAGAGCTGAGGTGTTTCAGTGTCTGACGCCGGATGAGACAGGTAGAAAGAAAACAGTACGAGGAAGAGAGCAGATGCATACTAATACTCCCCCTGAAAGAATTAATGTAATAAAAATGAAACGATACTTGAACGCTCAATGCTGATTATTTAATTTTATTTGATTATGATGTGACTGTTAGCTAGTTAGCATGTTAAGCCGTGCACCAATTTGTAACATTGCAACTAATGGTGTCTTAAGTATATACATTGTGCCTCACTCATGCTGGGAGAAGAACACCTGGGGTTCACCAAGTTGCATGCTTTGAATGCAAACTGGATCACGGCAGCGTCGCATGCGAAAATAGGTGAATCTTTGCACCGTTCACCGGTGAGTTGTCACACATAACCTGGCACAGCGAGGGTTAGCTTGAAGGATGGCAAAACAACACTGAGCAACTAACAGCTGATACCAAATCTCACTCACATCCCTGACATCAAACATGAGCATACGAGGCAGCAAACATACATGATGCACACACAGTGTGTATGTGTTTACGTTTGCATGTGCACCAGACTGCTATGGGATACATTACACCTTAAACAGATGTTTAGATCTGTTTGGATCTGAATGAGTTGGATTGTGTTTGGTTTTTTGAGAAAAATTGAAAAAGAAAAATTCAGCAGTTCACTAGTTGGTAATCTAGAGTAAAGTAAAAACATTAAATCCAAAAACTTGCCGTTAAAACAAAATTTAAGAGCTAAATAAGATGTAACAGTAGCTCTGTTTTAATTTTTACAACTGTATATTTACAGTTATAATCTGTTTTATTTTCCAATATTTCACAAATAAATTAGATATTATAAGCCTGCTCATAGCATACCATCCAAAAACTGCAGGTATATAACATCATAGTATATTTGGTGGATTAGTTCTTTGTTGTTGAGGGTGGTGGAGGAATAAACCTTGGTCTGGTCTACGTAGCTGCCGTCCTGTTGCATTATTTGTACCCCAGCGGGGGATAAAATGTATCTCCCCTGCATAGTTAATAGAGCTACTTCACCAGCAGACTGGACCATGAGACATAAAATAAACATTATATAAAGCGACGCGCAGCTTTCATCTCTCAATGTGGCGCCTTGAAACTCACATAATTAATTCTAAACTCACATCTCACACCAAGTGGTACATTTTGGTTGAATTACTGATTTCCTGTCGTTTTAACTCATATTGTTGTCAACAGCCAAGCCAGGGGCAATAAATTACATTTGCAGATGAGCAATACCACGAGGCTATAGAATATCTTTATTATGTATTATTTTTGAAAAGCCTGATGATCAACAATGACTTGTTGCTCATTTATCTGATTTCTGCTTTTGTCACAAATCATATCTTGATTGTAATTAATTGATAATATATATATTATACCCTTTAACTTCTGTGTCTTTTTAAATGAACCACTTTTATATGAAACATACACTTGTTGAATGAGCATCAAAGGTTAAGACTGTCCAAAGATTGCAAGTCGCATACTCAGCTCTGCTGCTCATCCCACAAATGTCGTATCATTTAAATCTATTTTGTCTTCAAGTCTGATGCCTTATATTTGCTTCCACATTCTTATTTGGCATAGTTTCTATCATTTCTACAGTAGAAAGCATATTTGAAGAGATCTTGTGATGACCCCTTTTAATATGCAATTCTTCAAACAGCCCTTTCTCTTTGACTATATTTACTCTGATTAAACCAAATGGACATGGGCTAAGTTATGGTAGCTTTTTACATCAAATGAGCTTCTGCAATCATGAAGAAAAGTTAAATCCCAGTCTCAAACCACAATGCAGATAAGAAGCAAAATCTCTGTTTTTCTTTTACGATCACAAAAATAACATCCCGTGAGTGATGTATCTGAATTATTATTCAAGTCTTTAATTGACTAAAGTAAATATCATAGCTGTTTTTGGGGGGGGTTTTTTGCATGCTGGAAAAAAAAATTATTTAAATTATCTTTGTAATCAGTCCTTGTAGTAAACAAAAAGGCCTTTCTAAATGTTGCAGTATGCATGAATCATGTGCAGTATGCGAGAAGTCTTTGCTGGGTTGTTATAAAGCCTTCTTTCTTCTTTCGCCCCCATGGAGGTTGAAACTTTCTTCATTTATTGAACACATGCTGTAATAATCACTAGTCTGAGGCACAAATCTACGTGAGTTAAATTGTTAGACGAGCCTCTTTCATCTCCAAACTCTGATTTAGATAATCATTTCAAAGTGTTTGCATAGTGGTTATTCTTTTTTGTAGAGGATAGATTTGCTGTAATCAGTGAAGGATTCAATGTAATGTATCCATAAACATCATCTCAGACAACAGCAGGAGACATACGAGACAAAGCAAAGCACCTCTTCTTCTGCAATAGTTTCATTTCATCAGCAATCCAATACAGCGCTGTCGGTGTGGTAATTATATCTTGCCTTGGGGCTAATATGAATCAGACATGGGTTAATGTGTTGTGAAGCCAAAGGAAAGTTTTTCTGCATCAGTTGTGCGGCCTTTGAAAAGTGATTTGATTCATCTGCTGCGATGAGACACAGTCTGCTTATTGATACAATGATGTGCACCCAGCTGGAAAAAAGAAAAAGAAAAAAAAAAAGCAGATTTCTTTTTTTTTTGTTTTGTTTTCCTTCCTTATCAGCTTTCTGTTAGCAGTGGAGACTTGATTTCCTCCCGGATACATTATCAAGTCATCATTTGTGTCACAGGTGGTCTCACACTCACCTCCCAATCAAGAGAAAATAAAAAGATCACAACAACAATGCAGACGAGACAATTACATGCTTGTCATTTAATTTCAGTCATTACATACGTTCAATCTCCCTATTGTGCAACATGCATTTATGCACTGACATTAAAACCTACACTTTTTTTCATTTATGCTATACAGAAGAGCTGAGTGTCTTTCTGTTATGAGTGCTGTGTGGTTGCCACGTTGGTATAGCGGCTAGTACTGCAAACGCTCATGGGAAAATATCAGTTTAACTCTCACTGTTCATATGAGGGTTTTCTCCTCATACGCAGTTACTACAATTAAAAAGTATCTGAGGTTAACTGATCAGTCTAAATTGACTGAAGTTAAGTTGTGTGACTGTGGCCTTGTTTACACAATGTATTCATGTAGACGAAGGAAAACACTGTTTCTGAGACAATTCTACTGTTCATACGCAATATGGTAAGTAGTTCGCACGTGTGAGTCGACGGACAATAACAACAATGGTGGCCTCCAGAGTTCCATGACTCCCAGTCCATATTCTCCCAGGACTTGGTGGTTCTAAGACTCACCTGCAATAGCAATCAATGTACATCGTCTGCTCATACTAATGTCCATGTACTCACCACAGTTAATTTCTATAGCATATTGTTCTCTGTGTACAAGTGTTTATGATTACATTATAAAAAAAAAAGCACCAGTAGCACCCACTAGTGGCCCAACAATCAAACTACATAATTTTCAGCAGTGATGCTGTTCCTGTGTGAACGGACATCATTCTCAAAACTTTACAGTGTTAATGCTAAACCTTTCCAAAACAGAAACCACACAATGTGTTTTCACATGAAACGTTTCCACGTAAACTGGGCCTGTTTCTCTATGTTTGACCTGTGATGGACTACAGACCTGTGCTGTGTACCAAATGTTAGCTTGGATCTCTTCCAGCCTTCCTCAAGCTTGAATTGGAAACAAGATGGAACTGAGTGGGTTTTTTTTTTTGTTAATTATATAAGTACTGAGTCAGCGGCACTGTGATGCAGTGGTTAGCACTCTTTCCTCACAGCAACAATAACCAGATTCAATTCTCGGCCAAGGCCAATCTGTTCTTCTTGTGCATGCTGGGGATTTCTCCAAGTACTCATGCTTCCTTCCTTTAATCCAAAAAAACATTTGCTTATCTTAATGGCCTGTTGGTGGGAATGTGTGGAACTTTTGCCCATTGTGTAGCTGAGTTTTGGCTCTTGCTCCTCCTGACCCTTAATGAGATAAAGGAGGTTTAGTATTATAGATAGATTCAGGGGCAACAGGAGGCTTGTTCGGGACACGGTGCAATTCCACTGTATCAATACGCAGTTATGAGCGAGTTATTAGCGAAATCAGCACAAATGCTCTCACCACATTTCACAGCTCATTCCTGCAGTAATAATTTGTGCCTGAAGACTTTTTTTCATTGTGACAAAATAAGAGGTGATCAAGGACTCATTGAACTCCTCTTATTATTCCCCGCCTAATTTTATGAAGTTTTTATGATTGCTGCAGATGTGAAAACGTCAATTAGCACAGTTCTTGTTCCCAAGTTGTTAAACATAAGTTATGTTTTATCGCTACTGGTACGGCCCATTTAAAGGACCATGTTCCTTATAGACCTAATGAAATGGTAAATCTAATATGGCTGGCTGAGGGGGTTGTGTGTCCACAGCACAGTGGGAGTACTCATAAAAATTACATATGCTCATGTGGGGTATATCAGTCACGAGGGCTACAACATGGTCAAGGACACGGTCAGTGAAGCAGGGGCTGATTCCTTAAGCTGCACTATTTCATTTAAGAAAAGTATCTCCATTTGGAGGTACAGGAAAAAAATAAAGATTAATCTTGCATTATAATTACAGATTAATTTTTGCCCCCTTCATCTACCCAATGTGGAATTTCTAATTCCCCAGTGCATTGTGGTTCTTGACTCCGTTGTCCAGGGAAGCTCGTTTACAGCCAAGTGCTGCCCACATGGCTCTTAATGCTGCCAGATCCTTCTCTTTCCACCTGCCAACAAGGAGCTTCATCAGAAATTTTGCAGCACAAGTCATTTGTCATGCTGTCCCACCCACACGAAGGCACCCCGGCAATCCAAGTAGAAGTCTGTAGGGCAACAATACGAATTGTTTTATCCCACATCAGCTTCCCACAACTTAACACGCACCAGCTGTGTTCACTGAAATTGCACAACCAAGGTGGCGTTTCCACGATTGGCAATCAATCCCTTAGACTCTCTGGGGGTGGGAGTGGGTGAGGAATTCACCTCTTCATGACTGGTCCACCTCTTTTCTTTACCTTTCTTTTTTTTTCTTCATTTTGACTTTAATCACATTTAGAATTTTTCATTATGCACATTCTCTGTTGCTTTTGTTTGATCAATTGATTTTGATATCTTTGATTGATTGTTGTTTCTTTTGTTTTTTTTAACCTAGAACATGTCTGTTACACCTCAGTACTCAGTAGTCAGTAGCACTGACTTACTGAACACACATGTGAATGTGTTGCATTGATATTGTATATTCATTTTACTGGTCCAATTAAAGTCGTATTTGAGAGAAACACATTGACCCTTTATGTTATGGTCAATAAATTCACATAAATTTAAAGAGGTACGGCATTTTAAAGTAAAGCAAGAAATGCAGTTGCATCATTAAGTTCTCATACGTCAGCAAGTGCCTAAAGCCCCGTTTACGCGACATCATTTTCAAGCAAAAACTGAAAACTTCCATTGTGTTTTGGGTGTCGACAATAGTGCTGGAAGTTACAGAAAAAGAAACTTTTTGAAAATCGCTCCCAATGTGGAATTTTGTGCAAACGAATTGACTCTGTCTCCTTGTAGATGGCAGAAAACACAATTTTTCTGAGACACTGCTACTGCGCATGCACACCACGTCTGGAGTAAATAGTTCTTCTGGACATGCGCGAGTAGATGGACAATAAGAACAAAGAACAATGAACAATTGCATCGCTCCCAGTCCATATTCCCCTGGGACTTGATAGATTTTTCAAGTCACGGAAAACGTAAATACGTTTTCATTTAAAAAATTGAGGCCTAAATGTTAGTATTTTAAGCACTTTAAAGCAATAAGGATATGTGTACCATAACCGCACTGCCAAAACTGTACTTGTGGGCCATTGAACTTTGGCCAGTTGCCTCTGTATGTGATGTAATGTTTCATAGTTAAAGTAAACGATGCTCCTGATGCATTAGATATTTCACTTCAAAAATCTAGAGATATACTTTCCCTTTCATGTTGGTACTTCTTGTTTGCAGCTTGAGACAGCTTCCATCAAAAATCGACTTTCTGTGCCAACTAAAGCACCAAGTAACCACCGATGGAAACACAAGCATAGTTTGTGCTATACTGTCTTACCTGATGTAATCTAACTGGGAACATTTACTGCAAACTCTCAGCATTACTAAGAGTAAAACAATCGCTCACATTTCAATTGCTAATGTACATCAAGCAGGTCAAGTCAATAATGTGTAGACGGCCAGATTCAGATCGTTGTTCATCTAAAGGACACCAGACAGGCATCATGATGTGATGACATCAGCACACTTTGAATCTAAAGTAAAAATGCCAGCAGACATGAATGGACACAATAGTGGTGTCGCCAGTGTTGCATTCCTAACATCAAATGAGTCACATAGTGCTATCTTTAAGGTTTCATTTGTTACAGAACAGAAAAAATGATAAGGCACAGGATTAAATGCTCTTAAGTCTCATCATCATCTGACCATTGATCATAAAACAAGACAGTTCAAGCATTCTCACGGTCATCACACATAAGATTCACCACAGTGGATCAGCCGTGGTCTTACCTGGTGTGTCCCCATATGGCTTTGGTGGTTTGACAGTCTCTGTGTTGCTATTAGTGGGCTTGGTGGTGCTCTTGGACTCTGTTGTGGTCACCACAGTGAACGTCCTTTGGGAGAGCCTGGTTGTAGTGCTAGTGGTCGTGGCCACTGTAGTAGATGAGGCCCTGGTGGACAGCGTTACATTGGTGTCCAGTTTGCTGTCCTCATCTATGCTGTCTGTCCCTGTGGGTCCCCAGTCAATAAATCCAGCCACGGTGGTAGTCCGGCCCTCCTGAGACTTGTCATAGCTGTCCCATTTGAGCTGCCTCCTGGCTCTAATTAACAACCTCCCGCTTGATAAAGCCGCTGGAGCTTCGGCTTTTACAGCCAAAGGGTCACTTGTCTCTATTTGAGAGTATCTCAACCGACACTCCTTACATGCCGTTTGTCCTTTACATGCTGACTTTCGATGCTTTAGACCTTTGACTTTCAGCCCGATCCCTACCCTGTTGTCCTGGGGTGGGGGGACGGGGCTGAGGAGCCGGCGGGCCAAGGGACTCACTGTTCTCCAGTGGAGCTTGTTGGGCGTATCCCAGAGGGGCTGCAAGCGAGGCCGTGAGCGAGGCACCAGCTTAGGCGTGAGTTTGATGCCCAGACCCTGACTGAGGGGGCTGCACACGGAGAAGTCCAGAGTGAGGTGAGTCATGGCGAGCAGGATCCACACCCGGTGTCCCACACAGCTGCCCGGCCTCAAAGCAGACGGACTGCAGAAGAAAGAGAGAGTGAATGAGAAAATTCCTTTTAAAAAAAAAAAAAGATGCTCATTAAGTTTTCTCTGCCTTTTCCACTTGAAGTTAGTGGCCTGTTGTAAACATTCACAACTTTTTTTTTTCCTCTCTATTTGCATACATAGCAAAGTTCTACTCCACAACGTCTTAAACACCCACACAATTATGTTTCGATCATAATTAGCTTCACAAAGTGCCTCTTGAATTACAGTGTAAAAGGTCAAGCACAAAGCAAATGTTGTAGAACATGGGAAAGATTACCGACTCGCACTCTTTGCTCTCCACGGTTAAATACAGGAAGGACTTATCCTTGATGGTACAGAATCATATAAATCTTGGGATGATTACACTAACACACAAGGTCGGGCTCGGTTTAGCTGATCATCATATTCTGCATTATCTCCCCGAGACACAAAGTCATCTCATTCCCAAAGGGCAATTTGATTATGCTGGGCAATGATCAGGGTGGTCACGTGTTTTACCAGCAGAAGGCACAGCGTGTTACAGACGCCTTCACTTATAGTTTTTTGCATTACATTATTCAAGACTGACAGATGCCTCTGAAGCTTCTTTGCCTCTGTTTAAAACTCACTCCTGCTCGTCAGCACGGTGGCAGGATGATATGTAGTCTGTCCGTGTAGGCTAGGGACCCTGCAGTAGACTGATTTTAAAGACAACCTTCAGTGGCCCCTGGGACAAAGCTACACATTGATTCTTAAGGGAGAAACCTCATTATGGGATATCTTTCATCTCTGCTGTCCTTGGCCAATTTAAGCCCACACAGAGGACTCATGTTGGAAGCATCACAGGGGTGAGGAGAAATGGGAAAGTGTGAAAGGATTTGTCAGTGATTCATGGTTGTACAAGTCTTTAACTATCATCAAGCAATGCTGGAGGGACGTTTAATGAGACAAACTGGACTTGTGATGCCAGTGTGTGTATTTTAAGACTGTTTATCAAATTTGAATGTTAAATGGGACAAAGAGAACAGTGATTGTGCTATAACACCAATGAAGTACTCTCTACTTAACTGGACTTTAACAAATCAATGTTTTGGTAGTTGACTTGTACTTATAAAGACAATTTTACAACTTTTGCAATTTTAACCTGCTTTATTTGATCAGTCACTGTCACTTATTCAAGCACAAAAACATTTAAACACACCTCAGGGATGAAGGCTGCTATGAAATTGGGAGAAATTAAGCGTACTTTCTTGAAAAGGACACATCGACACATGGTCAGGGGAAGACAGACTCTGAAGATTAATCGCAGCTGAGCCACAGCCAGTAAATATGTCTGCATGACAGTAATGTTAGCTTCCTACCTAAAGTAATTTGGCAAAGCTTCACACTGTGCTGTTCTCTGATTACCGTACATCAAAATTCAGAAGCAATCCAGCACATTAATAAAAGAACAGGATTTATGCATTTATTGTGTTTCTTCTTTTTGCTTTTGTTCCTAAATGCCCACGCTGAGACTGGCTGTGAGGACAAGGAGCATCTTTTTTTAATTATCACCAGCCCTCAATTTGAGGTGTTAAGGTCCAGCGAATGACTTACTGATAAATAATTCACAAAGACATTTTAATTAAGCTATAAACGGTAACTCGTGTGGTCATAAAAGAGTGTTGACAAGGTCAGAGTATTATTGACAGTTAAAAATATGTGTAACAACTTGTCTTGTGAGTGTTTTTAACTCCAATATTAAATAGGGATCTTGGCACCTGACCAATCTGCACGCTAAGGGAGTTTTACCTCTCCAGGCCATATTAGTGCATTATGCGGTGAGCAAATTGATGGTTACTCCTCATGAATTTTGTGATCTTAAAGCAGCTGTATGGGTTTAACCACCACCCACCAGGTTTGTTAAAACTGCACACTTTTAAACCTGAATATGCGCACAAACTGCATGGAACTGCCCAGAAGAACCCAAGAGAGCAGCCTGAGGGCAGACGGTTTGTTACCTTTGGTCAATTAGACTTTCCCATTTATTCAAATTTATTACAGAAAACAGTAAAACATTTATAACTCAAATTCTCGCCCTCAGGTTGTGGCCCTGCAAAGCTGCAATGCTAATAATATCACTCCTGCTGAAGACTGTGTGATACATGTAGACTTTTCTAGAATGTCATTTTACATAAATGATGTTACAGTGATCTTAGTCTTAAGACCTTAAGAGGAACCAATCTGAGCATGTTTTGGGCTCACAGTAATCTTGAGCTTTGATCCTCTGGTCTCCATAACAGCTACAATACTGAGACAAATATACCTGAATAAAGTGGGGAAAATCTGAGAATTTAATATAATCTCACCTCAGCTGACACGAGGCAGTCTATTTTAATAATATTATTATCATTGTCATTGTCATCTCCAGTTCCCAACACATCACACTCTGGTGAAAATATGGAAACATTGTGGATTGAGAGAGGGATGATTGTAATTTGTGGTATTATGTAAAGCACTCTGTGCCACAATTCCTGTATGAATAGTGCTTTAAGTTTACTTAAGTGATAGGTCCAGATTAGCAATATGGCAGCACTCTGAAGTTGGGAAATTTTTACTTTGAAAATGCTATTTGGCGGAGGTCTGCGCTCTCGAAGTGCTCTTCTAGTTCCTAATATATCACAATCATCATTAAATATAACTCCCAACAATGTTTAAAGAATTTATAATAATCAGTAGTGGCAAACATATTTTCTCTTGTGTCAGATATTGCATAATATTGTATCACATTAATATTGGTACTTGGATCATTAATAACTGACATATTCACAGCAAGAATTTGACAAACATTTAAATGAAAAACCCTGCTTGTGAAAGATTTCTGACTGTAGTTTTAGAAATCAAGAACCACCACACTACTTCCACATCCCACACAATGAAAAGTATTGCGCAGATGGCTGAATAAAAGTTGTATTCACAGAGTGACCATACCAGATTGCTTTCTGGTGGCATTGTCTGTTCGATGCCCTATTTCACGAGCACATGCTCCATCACACCATCATTACTAACACGGGAGTAAAGGTAAGCCTGAACAATATGGCAGGAAATCCCTTTAGTGGAGCTTGTGACGTCTTCAGAGTATATAATGCCCCCGCCTCACATTTTTATCATCATAAAGCTCTGTGATTCCACATGTACTTCCTCTAGGTGACAGAGGCAGATGGACTTTATTTTAACGGCGGAAGAAAACTAATTTGGCTGAAATAAGGAAGAAGGGGAATATTGATGGATGGCTCCATTACATGTGTTTACTGGAGGAATGGGAGAAATTATAGTTGACTGTTAAATACTTCAAATGTATTATTCAGATCTTATTCCGTGACCCTACAGGCGGCTTTCAAGTCATGGATCTCAGTATTCCAAGCCCACTCTTTAGCCAGACATACAGGGAATGAAATTACGTTGTGAAGTTGGGGAGCGAGCTGCTAATTAGCGTGTCTGTTGGCCTGGAGGAGTCGGGTTTGAAGGTCAGCTAAAGACTTGCCGGAATGATGATTTGAACCAGGACTTGACAGACAGCAGATGAAACACGCACCTTGGGCTTCAGCTCTCAGACACATCAAGCCCAAACAAAATCTCTTTGCACAGCACGTACACGCGCTCACTCCTGACGTCTTGAATAGCAAAAACACACATGGGGGGAGAATTTTGCATGTGCCTGTTTGTTGTAATCCCTCATTGTTCCTTGTACCTATTGATTCAACAACCATTATTTCTGCCATATGTTCACTCATACTAGACCGCTACAACAGAGAGGAACACACAAGGGTATACTCTGTGTGTGTGTGTGTGTGTGCGTGCGTGCGTGCGTGATCCCAACCTCTTCTGCCCTCATCAAACTGGAGCAATGTAGAATTTCAACAGAGAGCTAGTGATGTAACAGTGTATGTAAGATGTGATATTTCAGAGAAATGCATTTGGATTATTTTTCTCAGCCCAAATATGAAAAAAAAAATGTTGGAGGAAGATTCACCAAGCTTCTCTCTCTCTCTCTCTCTCTCTCTCTCTCTCTCTCTCTCTCTCTCTCTCTC
>OMNM01044185.1:28350-47175 GCA_900302745.1 Parablennius parvicornis
GCTATATTCAGTAAATCTACTTCCAACTTATTCTGCAGCGTCTTACAAATGCCACTGTCACAAGGGTTAGGATTAGTCCTTGACAGGCACTGCAAATTAAACACATGATTTTTATGCTCAAAAACCACAATCTGCAGCAAATAAGCAGGGTTCCACAATCGCAATATCATTGGCATGCGCTTAAAATCTGTTTAGTGTAGTAAAAAGTACAAATGGTCATAAATGGATAAAGAAAATCCAACTTTGTTGACCACATGCCTACGGCCTCCTGAAAAAGTGCGGATTCACATGTGAAGATAATCGATTCACGGGATGCAAATAAAGCTTATATTTGAAATCCTTGGAACTCGCGCAGAACTGAGCTGTTTTTGAACACAGTATTTAATACCGTTCACCTGGCCTTGAAACTGGAAACCTCACATAACCGACATAATGCCATCAAAAGACCAAAATGAATGAGGACAAGTCTTTGAAGTCTGTGAAAAAGATTCACAGTATAATACTGAATTGAATGCTTGAGCAAAGGGCGAGGGGGGTTAATAAAAAAATAAAGGGCCATTCACAGGCTGTTATACCTTGAAGATACAGGTTACTTTGCATAAGAGGATGTTGTCTCCATCCCACAGGTCAGATTATTGACATGTGAAGTAGTCTCTTGCGGTTTGTACTTTCCCACCACCGGTATTGTTTTTTTCCTCTTTTATATGATCTGTGAATTAAGCCAGTCCAGTGTTTGAAGTTTCTCGTTCCCAGCAGCACAATGATGGAGCTACTCTCGATGAAGTAATTACATTTCCTGCCCTCTTATACCTTACATAGCTCGACTCAGGGGTTTCAGCTGTTGAAGCTCATCTCCATGTACCTCAGTGAGAGGACAAAATCAGTCTTTTGTGAGGTGAATTTGTGTGAATGTCAGGTTAGTCATAGCGTGGTCAAATGCTTGCACGTTCTCAGCTCCATACTTTTGCAGCATGAACACCCAAAGTACCTGGAAGAGTGTGACTTGGTTCAATACGTAATAGCAGACCTGGTCATATAGTTATAACCTTGCTGTTGTGAAAACCATCTAATAACCAAAACCTTTATTCCTAGTCAGTCACAAAACCATATTTCCTTTGTTGTAGTTATTATATTTGTCCCAAAACATCTGAGAGAGAAAAGATCTAAACATATAGTATCACTGGATTGTACTTTGACGTTCAGTACAACTATAAGAAGAAGTGGGAGTTACTTTTGGCCAGGACTTATCCTTCAACTCCCACATTAAAAGAGTCTGCAGGACTGCCCTTTTTTATTAACCTGCGGAATATTTCTAAACTCAAGAACATGTTGACTCCGAGTGAAACATCAATCCATGCATACTACTATTGTAGTTTCCTATTATCATCGTGTCCCATTAACTGCTTCAAAAGTATTCAATTGATTCAAAATGCTGCAGCGAGAGTCCTGACAGGATCTAGCAGGACAGATCACATCACTCCAATATTAGCTTTATATTATAATATAATATTGTCTTTCTGTGAAATTTACGATGGAATTGAACATACTTCTTCTAACCTATAAAGCTCTTCAAGCATTCGGGCTCCATTGTATCTTAAAGACCTGTTAGTCCCATATTACCCGAGAAGAACACTTCGTTCTCAGAGTGCTGACTTACTGGAGGTTCTTATGTTTTCTAAAAGTAGAAGGGGACGCTGGCAAACTCTACTTATTGGCTTAGAACTTTTGCTATTTAATAAAGCTTACAGCAGTTCAGGTCACCCTGGACCATTTTCTAGTTAAGCTGCTATAGGTTTAGGCCCCTTCCACCCAAGCCAAAACGATCTTTTTTCTCCCTGGCGTTCTAAAAAAAAAATTCCTTCCACAAGTCAATATGAAAAACGCCTAACATGAGGCTTAAGGGCATGTTGTACCTATGCCAGGCCTTTAGGGGTGCTGTGAATCACCAAATACACCATAAACGCAGGAGAAGACATGGAGCACATGGAAATTTAGAAATGCTGCTCATAGACTTCTATACAACTTTGAGTTATCTTTACTGTCTACACCTCAAAGCTGAGCTGGGGTTTTAGAATTTCCTCACTCTACGACCCGTGTTAAAAAAAAAAAAAAAATGTTTTTGGGCTTCTAAATGCCGCCTCGTGTGGATGATCGGCCTAAAATGGTGCATTTACGCCGTGACCCGGCATTCTCAGGTGGATTAGCTTGCCTTCTTATGACACCTTGATTATTTCCTTGTTGCTCTCTGTCGCTGCCATTGTCATTTTCCCTTGATATGTTCTCACACCAGCCAGAACAGCAGAAAGCCACCTCCTCTGAGTCTGGTTCTTGCAAGTTTCTTCAAAAAAAGTTTTGGTTTTTTTCTTTCTACTAATGCTTATGCTTCCTGATATTGAATAGTTGGGATTCCACCTTAAAAGTGCCTTAAGATGACTGTGTTGTTAGTGGTGCTATACGAATAAAAACTAAATTGAATTGTTGTATGTTGACTGTTGCAAGTACAAAGACAGCAAAGATATGAAGCAAAGTTGGTTAAACTTGAAATCATTCATCTTCACCAGGGGTGGGCAACTAGTTTTCCAAAAGACCCACATGATAAATGAGTGATATTATTGAGGGCCAAGACATAAGTTGACCTGAGTTTTGGTCAATAAGAATTATCTCTCGGTAAAAGGCAGTTTGTTTGTTTTTTTTAACATGATTTTTATGAGCTGCTGTTGCTCTGTGTCATTTTTAATTCCCAGCCTTCATTTGGAAATCTGGATTATATTATTCTGCATTTCACGTTCAGTAAACAACGAAATGAGTAAACGACGGCCATATTTTTTATTAATCATCTTCTTTTTCAACTGTGAAACACACTTTCTGTGAGGTAAAGTGTGCCACGC
Source organism: Parablennius parvicornis (assembly GCA_900302745.1). Classification (NCBI taxonomy): domain Eukaryota; kingdom Metazoa; phylum Chordata; class Actinopteri; order Blenniiformes; family Blenniidae; genus Parablennius; species Parablennius parvicornis. The sequence continues at coordinate 31,239 of OMNM01044185.1, forward strand.
ACAACCAGCAATGTAATAATGTTCAAAGATGTGAAGAATGTGACCATTTTGTATATAATAAAAGCAATCATTACAGCAAATTTCATTTGATTCAGGATTCTGCAGTGACACCCGGAGGGCCAGTCAAGCACATTTAAAGGGCTGCATGTGGCCCGCGGGCCTTATGTTGCCCAGGTCTTACCCAATGTAAGTTAGCAGAGTAGTGAAGTGAATCCAAGCTAAGAAGGCAGGTTACTCACTGAAAAAAGTCAACAGTCCGTCACAGGACAAACACAGAGAAACAAACTGTCAGACATGCTTACCTTCACACTTAGGGGCAATTTAGAGACACCAGTTAGTCTAGGATTCATGATACTGGACCATCAGAGGAAACCGTAATAACCAGTTTCTTTACAAGCATGTGTGCAGCTTTACTTCTACATTTTCTATGGAGACATACTGAATGTGCACAGCTTTATTGATAATAAGAACTAAAAATAACGAATTATTCAACCATCTGCTGTTTATTGTCTTGATGAAATCCTTTGTCTACCACACTCAAATCTCAATATTTTCCTTTCCAACAAACACTTGAAAAACCAAACAATGTTTAGTTTACCGAGCAGCAGATTTCAATTGTCTGTAAATAATTTAATTAGTCACATATTTTCCTTCTGTGTTTTAACTGATCAATTGTTGACTCCCCGTCTCAGCTTTAATGTGATTTAATGGTCTGCCATCCATCTTTTGCAGTATTAATTGGTTATGCATATTTTCTAGCTTTTTATCATCTTTTCATTATATTTTGATTGAAATACTGTGAAAGCACCCGAGTATAATATTAACCTTAATGTGGGATCTAATCAAACAGCTTGTGCCATTTTCTGGAGGGAGTGTAGGACGAGTCACAATCAGCACTTTATTTCACCGAAGAGGAACCTCATCACGTCCTTGAAGCTTGACACATGTCAAGCATCTTAAAAAAAAAAAAAAAAAGGGTGCTTGTGCCCAGTGCCTGATGATTCTGCTCTTCCCCCAGAAAAGATCAAAGAGGTGGAGTGCTGTGTAGGCTATTATGCGCCGCAATTCTGCAAACCATGTGCCAGTGGGACACTGATAAGCAAAGAAACAAAGGGCAGGATGCAGGCTCTGTGAACGAGGCCAACTTTAAAGGCTCTTCTGAAGCCTTTTTTAAAAAATGCTTTGCACAGCTTCGATGTTTTAGTAATCATAACAAGTCAAGCTTCAGAGACAGTGGCAAAACAGTTAAGAATACATTAAAGTAGCACTCGACACAGACTATTAAAAAAAAAAAAAAAAAAAAAGTCTAAATTTAGAGTCTGTATATAGTGCATATAAATAATTGTCATGAGAGTACAAGGTCCTAATGCAGGATTATCTGGCTCCTTGAATCCATCCATTGTCAGATCCAGCGAAACAAAACTATTATCTCTGCAGCTAATCAGATATTGCACCTCATTATTGTCCCGGTGCTGTATCGCTGGCCCACTTCTTTTGTCATCATCACACTGTGATCACTTGGGCAAAGTAGGTCTTAATTAGAACTTGCAGGGAGTTTGCAGAAGTGAGGCCTCAGCAGATGGACTTCCCACCTGAGGGAGGTGAAAAAGGCATGCCTTCTTTCATCCCTTCAACCTATGTCCCCAGGCTGCCATCAATAGGAATTTTATCAGCAGGGTCTCGACAGCACTGCCTCTGAGTACACATAATTTTCCGGCCGACACGCAGGCATTCAAAGGCGCCTTGTTGAAGGTGACTCCACCTCTGCTGAAAAGTAAGGTGCGATCGCAGAGGCCAGGCGGGATACAGACTGAATCAGAGGTTTGCAATTTTGTTTTGTTTGTTTGTTTGTTTGTTTTTTTGTATCCTCTCAGTGGGGTTGCTGCTATTCAGCCTGGTGTTAACAATTTCAGAGCACAAAATATATCCAGTGTTTTTATTCAGTGTAGCACTAGGAATTGATAGAGCTTTTACACACTGAACTATGGTATTCATGGCTCTCCCACATGCTTCTAAAAACAGCTTTTATGATTTAAAAAAAAATGGAATAAAATAAGCAAAAAAATTCACTGGGGAAAAAGGTTCACCGGATAGAGGTCACAAAGTTTCAAGCTGCAGTGGGTGGTTTCTCTGCTGGCTCCAAACGGGCACAGCAACAGGTTAAAATCAGACTTTGTGAGCATATGCTGGCACGACTGCATCTCTGCAACACTTACCAGTGGCTTGACTTTGTTTTGGCAGTTTCTTCACAAGTTGACTCCACAATAAAAGCATCACATTTCCCTTTTTTATTTCTTTTTCACATGAGAAATGTACAGTATCACCAAATGTATTAGTTTTAAACGGTCACTGCCAAATATCTGAAACTGTCAAAACTTCAATTTTGCCTCAGCGCAGATGACCTATTTTTTCATCATAGTTAATTTTATGCTTAAAGACTCTGGATTTTGGCAGAGTAGATACTGTCCTAGTTGAGTTTCCCTGCTGTAGAAGCACAATGTTAATTTTTCAATTAACTTTTCAGGACAAAAAGTGGCACGTACAATACATGATAACCTAGTATTTCTCTGCATCATGACAAGGTTGTTAGTTGAAGGGGTGCCAGGCCGTTTTTGCTCTCCATACAACCACCTCATGTATTTATGCAGAAAAGGATCAATGAGTTGTACATACATTTGTATGCAGCAATACTTGAATTGATCATTTTTTTAGGCTCTTTTCACAAGTTACAGCAATTAAATCCTTGTAGATAAGTATACTATCAGCTTGTCAAGCCTGTGTCATAAAGAAGACCTATATGAAATTGAATCTGAACAAGTCTATGAAGTGCCACTTACATTTATGCTGATGAAAGCTGTGTGTGTTTAAAGTCTGGGCTTTGTCTGGGCTCCTCCAGTGTTGTATTGCCTGGGGGCTTTTGCACATTGTCTGGCTGAACAGTAAATCATCGTCCAGGTCTCAAGTCCCCACTGCCAGAAGAAGGTTGACAATACAATTATTTGTGTTCATCCCTCCGTAAGTTCTGAGTAATCTCCAGTGCCCCCATGTTGAGAAGAGTACCCTAACAGTGGGAGACTTGCCACAACCATACATCATGATAGGGATGGCATTGTCGAGCAGTGAGTTGGGTTTGTTATACCTAGTAGGAAAAAGTTCTGACCAAGTTGCGTTTGACTGGTCAAGTCAAAGGTCCTTTCACCTCTTGTGCTTCTCAACCCACTCAAATTGTTCCGCTACTATTGCTGGTTTCAGGTTAATTCAGCTAGAGAATGGTTTATATTATATCTTTAGGATTTTGCAGGCTGGAGAACTGGCTCAAACTGTGCAATAGGATGTCGGAATTTGCATCCAATTTAAACGCAACGAGAGAAAAATGACACTGAACCGTGGCAGGTTGCATATTGCATTGTATTATTACTTACCACATTTTACATTTAAACAGAAATTTCAGTAATATATATTCAAAAGTTTCAGTTGACTTTGGTTGGTCACTCCCTGCAGGAGCCAGTTCTTTACATTTTGAAGCACAAAGACCTGGATTGAGGTTTTCCTTAGTAGAAAAGGTATCCTCCGGGTCCCTTAAATGTGTTTTTTACTAACTTTAGATGGGTTGGCCTGTGCCTCTTTACTCATCTCAGAGTTGCCTCTGTCAAACTGTTCTGCCACAGAGATTTGATTGATGTGGTTCCCATTTCTGTCAATGACCTGTAGAGCTCAGTTATAATGACTTTTAGATCCTCTGTAATCTCCCTGAACAAGGCCCTCAGACTAGTGGTTTCAAACTGGTTTCATACATTTGTCCATATTGTACCATTGTCGTCCTCAGTTATACAGTAGATTGCCACTGCCGCAGGTTTGTGTTCCTTTTTCGAAACATGTCTACTGCTCTCAGCTTGCCTCAAGTTGGCTCTGCGAAGATTGTGAATTCAATGACTGCCGAAGCAAAAAGGTTGCATTTAACTGAGTTTTAGAATATTGCAGTGACTGATCAAATTACAAATTGGCTGCTGTGACAAAAATGGAAATTTTATTCAGGTGATATTTTATTTTATTCATACTACATCGGCATGCCGCGCCTCATTCCCTCCCCTTATAGCACATACTTTTGAATTCCAAGGAAATGTATGGAGGGAGTAAAAAGGAAAATGTTAATATTTCTGTCCAGTCATGATCTGCAGCCGAGGAAGGAATTCATTTAGTAAGCTTTCTACGTGTCATTTATGCCTAAAGCATGTTTGTCGCTATCAATACTAACTCATAGTAAAATATACACTCCCCAGCCGCTTCATCAGGTATAAAATCTGCCATGTTGGATCTCATTTCTGTCTATAAAATAGATTATATTAAGTTTAGCTTGAGAGTTGGGTTGTAATTTACTGCATGTTCACTCTACGATTTGTTTGCATTGACTGAGGCCACACTGGTGAGGTGGTAACCCTCTGGTCTGATTGTCATAGATCAATTTCTGTTCAAAACCATGTATTTCATATCAATAATTTACCCTGAATTAAATTATTGAATTACTTTCACGTGCGAACAAGTGTGAACATCCGTCTACTATTTATATCTGCGGTAGATCGTTGTCATCAGTACCAGTGGAGATAAAGACAGTTCAGTCATTGTGTGCCTGCTATACATAGTGAGACTGCTTTTTTTTACTATATTTAGTTGCAACTGTCAGTTCTGATATAATTTATCAAACACTGGGGCACACATGCTGGTGAGATGCCAGCGGCCATGTTGAACATTTTCTTTTTGAGGAAAGAGGAGGTTTTCCTGTCTTCGGTTTTACACAAAAAGAGCAAACTATAGCAGAAGCGCTTTACATGTGCCAGACTCTTCGTGTTGGTTGTATCATAACCGCTCAACTTATAGGCTTAACAGAATGCCCCAACTGAGCAAAAACAAACTCTAAAGCTACTTTCAGCATAATGGGGATTACATAGGAGCAACTCCAGAGTGTAAACCATTAGTGTATTTGTGTTGATGGCATTTTCAGGTTTATATAAAGGTTACTGAGGGATTCCTTTTTCATTAAACAAACCAAATCACAATTTCTCAAGCCTACACTTATGATTCATGATCTTACCCTGATAGCCTAATGCTTGGAACGATCATCAATGTTTCCTGCTCAGCATCTGGGCAGCATCAGTTGCTTTTGAACATTATATGTTCATCAAACAACCTTCAGCAGTGCTCGTACAAACTATATGCTATGCAAATTATGGGGAAAATATCTGTGGTCGCACCACGTGCATCTTTTCTTTGACAGTGCCTACTCATTCAGATACGTTTTCCAGTTCAAAACATTCATTCTAGTTTTCGGTGCCTCACTGTATTAGACGTTATTTATAGCCAAGTTGTCTAAAAAGCCCGGCACTGTCATGGCTTTCCTTAAAAGCCTCCAGGGGATTTGTGGATTGGTAAGTCTTCTTTTAAAGTCGTAGACTTTGAGGCAACTGTTAAGTAGCTCCAGGGGCTATGTTGCTAGATTGCACAACTTTAAAGGATTATGGATTGAGAACACACTAAAGACAGTGGGTTGCTGGTGAGCGATCTCGTACAATGCATTTCCATTCATTCCATCTTCCCCGATTCTGCCAGCCTCCAAGCACAGTGCGTCCACACTGGGGAGAAGTTTCCTAAAATAGAGATGGGAAGATATGGAGTATGCATTTGCATTACCCTAAGAGGGTGACAGAGATGGAGAAAGAAAAGAGAGAACAGGGAAGAAGCTGTGTGGCAGTCTTGCCCCTCTGGGTAGTGAAAAAAAAAAAAAAAGTGATAACATTCAGGCCATAGAACAAGGACAAGGTCCTTTCAAATGACTCACTGAGAGGACGGTGCACACAGGGATGCAGATCGGACCCTACTGCCAAACAAGCTCTCTGTGCTTCGTCACGTCACGACAGAACAGATGCTGAGTGGCATAAATCCGTACATCTGTGCATTTATTTGATAGCAAGAGGCAGCAAACGCACAATCAGATCAGTCTTTTTGCAGACCACAGTTCTGCTAATAAACAGCACCAATCCTCAAAGGTGCACTGACACACAGTTTGTCTTATTGCTTGTCAGGCAGGTTGTTATGAGCATCTTGCTAAACCTGACACAGTTTGTCTGTGGATTTAGGCTGCATCAGTGTCTTCCGTCTCTTCATGTAATCCCAAACTGTCTTGATGATGTTGAGATCAGGACTCTGTGGGGGTACACGCCATCTGTCACAGGACTCCTGCTTCTACTTCATGATGCTTAAGATAGTTCTTTAGAGCCGCACATGTGGGGTTGATATCTTGCAGTACAGCGTGAATTTAGGACTCATCAGACTCCTCTCATGTCTTATATGGAGCTGTATATATTTAGGCTACTTTCAGAAAGGCAACACTTTTAGGGCCTGTTTATGTGTGGAGGCCGATCTACAAATGGGATTGAAATTAAATCTAAATTGACGATCTTATCTGACTGTTATGCAAATTAACAGAAATGTCAATTTAGTGATTTTTATATGAAAAATATGTGATTTTGGTGAGAGGCGTTTAATCTTCTGGCTCTTATCGACTTTTACTTGCAGTTATTAGAGCTGTTTTGTGCTATTTATTGCTCAGTCCTTCGTCTGTTATTTTCTTTTTCCCACTGCCTTGACTTACAGTACATCTCCCATGTTTTTTTACATTTTTTTCCTAATTCATATTTATTTGCTGTACTTCTCTGATCTGTTCAAGAACTTCCTCTGCCAAAACATCCAAATACTTATTTGGTATCATATTTCATGTTGTGCTTGTTGGGGCTTAGGGCTCCATTCGATCACTCCACGGGGAAGAAAGCAAACTAATGTCTCATTTACGGGACAATGTTCTCAATTGAAATGCTAAACTCTCATTGAGTTTTGGGTGTCCATTTACATGACAACAGTGCTCTGAGCTCCTGAAAACTCAACTGTTTAAAAACCGCTTCCAAGGTAGAACTTTACAAAAATGCTCTGACTCTGTCTCCATAGAAACGGGTGAAAATGCAACTTCTCTGAAACACTATTGCTGCTCATATGCACCACCGTCATATCAAATAGATCTCCTGCACATGCACGAGTGGATGGACAATAACAACAATGGCGGCATCCAGTGGCATGACTCCCAGTCCATATTCTCCAGGGACTTGGTATTTTTATAGTAATAGCAAGCTAACTTTGTCAACTGTCCATATGAATATCTGTGTACTCAACATCATTAATCTTTATATCATATTATTTTTTGTGTGCATGTGTGTGTAGTTTCATTACAAAAAAGCCCAATAGTGACAACAGAAGGACATTGTTTACAAAACATTGCCATGTAAATGCAAAACCTTTCTGAAATGCAAATGCAAAAGCAATGCATTTTCTCTTGAAACGTCGTGGAAATAGGGCTTAACATACAATTTCCAGCAGATCATTGTAAACAGGGCATAACATACTTATAATCCTCATTTAAATTCTCTGGTTTGCACTCAGTTCTGTGAGTGTGCTTTTTAACAAGCTTAATACCAGGTCTTAGAAAGCCATGTCCTTATCTTTGCTGTTTTGGTGGTGCATCAGTTGGAGCTTGTACATTTTTTTTTTTTTGCATAATATCCATTACTACAGCCAGGTAACAGGTACGTCCTTTGCCCTCCAGATCAACTGAGACTCATAAATATCCAGCATAGTACATAAATTACAGCACACACTGTTACACTATCAAAACACACACCAAGGCTTTCAATAATAGAGGAGGGTTCATGCTATATTAGCATCACAGTAAAATCACAAGTCCATGAAGCCTTAGGGAGCTAAAATGCTGCTTAATCTCTCCAAAGACTCAACTATACTCGACTCGACCTCTAAAAGGCATGAAAAACAATGCTGATGCACAGTAAATAATTCTGTCACCCGCACGCATTCCCAACCCTTTTAATAGCCTGCTAATTGTCTTCCTCTCGTAAAGAAATGTAAATTTGCAACCAACGAAGATAATTCTGGGGTTAGAGTGGTAATGCATTTTTTTTCCCTTCTTTAAAGCTTTGACTGTAGTGTTTTGAAAAAGAAAAGAGTATGATAAGAATATGTCTTTGCCCTTCCCAGCTCCATTAATTTCAGCATGTACCTTTAAGAGAGCCTGACCCAGAATAATCAGTGTTTTCAAGAGGAGGTCAGCAGAGATGTCTTGTTAAGCCGCGACAGCCTCTAGTAGCAAGGTTCTAAACAACTGAACTCAACTACTCCTCTCATTGTAAAACACTGCACACTATCAAAATAACCCGGTCAATATTTTGAGAATGCATTATACATGGTTGAAGTGTTACTTTACTGTATTTTATGGGTGAACAAGGAATAAGCCATTGAGTCAGGAAGCTCTTGTGTGGAATAAAACCTTCTCTGTGCCGCACTTTTCTTGCTTTAATAAATTCCAGGTGAAGTTTTAGGATGCAAGGCTTCCCCTGATGCATGAGTGGGATTGGCTTGGAGCTCAGGAGACTTCATGCATGCACTGTAAGAGACAGGTTTCTCTTTCAGCCCTCACAGTTTTGAAACGGTTACTGACAGATTCACTGGTCAGGAATTACAAGGTTTGATTTGGACCAAGGGTTGTCACAAAGATGGCATGTTACATTTTTAGTGTTTCCACCTCAGCAGCGAAGGCCTGAGTGTGCACCCTCACAGTTTGAAATCAAGTGAAGAACAGAATGAAATACTGACTTTGTTGTGATATTATACGCCAAACAGATTCTTAATATTTATAATAAGTAAGATTTTGCCAACCATTGGGCATTGAGTCTGAGTTGGATTTTACAACCTATATCAATGTTGTCACACAATTATGACAAGAATACCAGTTCAAAAAGAGTATTACAAATTCATCATTAGGATGGCGGCCAAAAATCCCCTAAATGTTTGTGGCCTGGTGAAAGAAACAATTGAGAACTTCTATGAATTTCCACCTCCAGAGAATAAATGCTGCAACTATACAACCCCATATGCGAAAAAAACACTGTGTATTCTCACTGCTTTTTATCAGAACCAGGAGCTTGAGTTACAGTATCTCGTATCTGGGATCAGACAACGCGGGCCAGCCTTTAAACCCTGAATGCATCAATGAGCCTTGGCTGCTCATGACCCCATCGCTAGTTCACCTCTTTTCCTTCCTCGCTGATTGTGAGGGCGAACAACTCCCCAGGAGCAGCTGTTTTTGGAGACGCCACTATTTAGTTGTCCAACCATCACAATATGGTCCTTGTCATACTTGCTCACATCCTTATGCTTGTGTATTTTCCCCACTTCAACGCATCCATTTGAGAACATACTGTTCATGTACTGCAGAACATATACCGCCCACAGAGAGTTGTCATGATGAATGGACAATCACTGTTAATGAGTCTATTGGTCAACGTCCATGATGTGATTGCTGTGCGTCATTGAGTTTCTCATGTACAAAGCATGAAAACTTCCCACTTCTCAGATTCCCCATGGCAACAAGAAACCATAGAGAAAGAAAACTCTGAAGATAAATGAAAAGTGACATCATCGTCACCTAAATAAGAATACTCGAATGACTCAGTTTTCTTGAAGTGGAAGCTTGATCAATGGATGGATGGATGGATGGATGGATGGATGGATGGATATCAAACTTCTTCAGTATTTGGTGTTAAAACTTTGTGGTGCCCTTCACTAAGATTTAAGGCAAAAAGAAGTTGAAGAGTCTCAACCATAAAATATCTGCCAAAGTCATATACAATTAATAAAGCTGAAACAAAATCGGATTTTCTATCTTTCCTGTCAGAATGAGAAAGTCCTGACACATCGGGGGTTTGAACAAGCAGCGGGAGCATTTTTACAATGATGAAATCGTAAAAACCAGCAACACCAACAATATAACACACAACTGAGGCTGAGTAGAGTCATCCATGAAACCTGCAGTTATGCATTTATAATGTTACATCTGTGGTGTGTCTTTGTTCTATCATGTATGTGGCAACTGGGAGCCTTTCATACGTAGAAGACATTGTGTTATCCTTTTGTGTCGTTGTTTTCTTTTTATGCCTCAACCTAGGCTGAGTAAGCCTAGTAATACAAACCTGTTTCCTAATAAGCCTTCTCTACAAAAAAAAAAAAAAGTGTTTATTGATGTTATTTTGTACATTTTTTGCAGTGATTTATGACCGCAAGTACATACACTGTGTTTTTCTTCGAATGTTCATTGGTTTCTGTAAGTGCCTCTGCTTGTATAATATGCTGCAGCGTGTCGGGTAGAAGGCAAGCACAGAATAGAGTGACCTCAGTGAACTCCAACGTGGCATGTGGCCAGATCTAATAAATTTCAGGGGTCAACGGGGTGAAATCACATAAACTCAACACAACATGTATCCGCGTTTTTATGGTACATCTTATTTGTGTTAACCGCGGGTTGAACTGCAACATGACTAAAGCTGATATTGTATGTATGGCAGTATGTATGTATGGACGGTTAATCTGTCACAGGGTGAACTGGTTGAGTTGTGACCGCTGTTTCATCAGTACATACTGTAGAGGAGGTAGCAGATGATTGGGTTGCTGACCGTTGGGACAGTGGAATTACAGAACAAAAATGAGGGCCATTTTTGGCACTATGCTTGCGCAGTGAAACCCTCAAGGGGAATGAGCAAGCTTTGATTCAACAAGCTCCTGAACCATAAAAGCCATTAAAATACAGTACCTGTCTCTCAGGTTGACCTTCTCATCTTGTGCACTTTTTTAGGCATATTAGGAACCAGAAACAAGTTTAACCATGAGTTGTGCTTTACATCATCACCTCCGCCAAGGATATTAATTTTTTTGCAAGGGTTTATTTGTCTGTTTGTATGTCTTGTCTTGACCCAACTTAGATTCCATAAAATTTTGAGAGTGATCCATATAACCATCTGGATACAAAAAAATAAAAATATCAAAGGTCCAGTTTTTCCCCTTTACTTATCATTGAGCTGTTCTTAAAAAAAAAAAAAATCATATCTCTTGGAGAACATATCAGATTGACTAATAAAAATTCAGTGATCTGTTGGATGGTCATATCGAGTAGGGGGCAAAATTTCTTCCGGATCGGATCCAGAATAAGGTTAGGAAAAGTTCCGGAATTTAACATCGGAAACCCTATTTACGAGATTCAAAAAATCATAACTCAGAATTTTGTTTCGATTCTCTTGAAATTTGACATGTATATTTGGGGGATCATTGCCCTGAATTGTGCTAATTTCGTCTGGATCCAATCCAGATTAATGATATGGCGGCACTTTGAATTTGGCAAATTTTAACGTCAAAAACGCCATTTGGTGGAGGTCTGCGCTCTCTGAGTGCTTTTCTAGTTAAAGTGTGTTTATTTCTATTCCGTTGAGGGGAGCTATAGCCGATCCCAGCTCACAATGTGTAAAAGCAGAGTACGCTTTGGACGCCTTGGACAGGTTATCAGTCGATCACAGGGTAAACAGAGAGACAAGACAGTCACACACATTCACACCTATCAAGAATTCTTGGTTCACCAATTAATTCATCTCCACATAGCAAACACCTGGCCCAGTCTCTAGCGCTTGATTCAACTGTTCTGATAAGTTTTATCCAATTTCTATATAAAAACCGAGCCTTATTGGAGCTCTGAAACCAAACAATATGTCAATATGGAAACTTTGCACTCAAGTCCATTGATACTAATTATTTTCTAAAGTGGCTGGAAAAGCAGAAAAGTGGATTGGGTTCCACTCACTGTGTTGTGCAGGGTCATAAATCTTAGAAAAGTGCTCTTCTTGGAAGTCATATGTGTTTTCATTCATGATTGATGATGATGACGATGATGATGGTGATTATGATGATGATGATGATGATGACGATGACGATGGTGATTATGATGATGATGACGACGACGACAATGTCATGGTGACATATTTTGTATCAAGAATTAAAGAACAAAAAGGCCTGGAATAAAATTGCAGTTGCTGGACAATTTGTATTTAGAAATGCCTGAATTACCTGGAATTACCTCTTTCAAGTAAATAAAAATCCACATGAGGGACTGTAATCATACCCTGTGTGAGGGAGACACCAAACTGTCATTGGGACAAATATGCGGCCATTAAAGAGGCTGAACTTCTCAGAGAAATCTGGCATTGCTGTGAAAAATTGTGGCAGGTCCGTCTTTCCTTTTCAATAAGCTCAATAGGCTGTTAATGATAAAGCAAATTGAAAATGTCAGAAGGTATACAAAGTGCTGAAAGGAAATCTCTTCCACTTTGATGAATGGCCCTGTGTATTGGATATTTATGAATTATGAGGCTACATGGCCTGTTGCATTATTCTATTTAAATCTCATTTTAACAGGAACCTGGCCCACAGTGCTGGACACAATAGAAAAACTGTTATGACACCAAACACAAACTTTACCAACCTGGTCGAGATAGTGTCTTGCATTTCATGAAGCTCAAAAGTTAACTCTTTACTAATTGTTCACTGAAAGTAAAGACTCATTCTGTGTTATGGTCTTATATAGTCCGTATATGTGCTAATAGACAAAGACATCTGGGTGAGAATGACAGCCGACGTACAGCTGTTATCAAATCCTAACATTCTCACACAGTGTGGAACAGGAAAGCATTAGGACTTCACTGAAACATCAGCACCTTTCTTATCCACCATAATTCTCACAGACAGTATCATATTGTGGCAGCAGCTCATATTGGACCATTAGCAAAAAGCCTCCATTGTTATTTTAATCCAGTTCTGCTCATTTTTCTTTTCTTTTTTTTTTTTTTTTTTTTTCTCCCAGCGCTTGGCACTTTTTTTTTTTTCTTCCCCTACTCGCTTCTATTGTGAAAGGCACTTTTCAGGGACGAGGCTCGACGAGCATTTTTCAAAAGATCTGCTGGACGGCAGATTATTGGAGTTAACATTGTCAAGATGGAAAAACCACAACACATTCTGGTATTACATGAATGTCATGCGTTATGTTTATGTCTCTACAGAAAAATCAGACCAAAATAAATAATGTAACTATCAATAAAACATATGCCTCCATCTGTTCATCAATACAATAATATATTTCCACATAGCTTTATCACAATATTACATATGCCAGAGCAAACTTCAGTTAAACTACAATAACTACAGACAGACATGTTTGTTTGAGAGAATTATATAGCATGGATGGATTAACATGACTTTGTGTATGTCAGATATCAAAGGTGTGATAATAATAATACCCTTATATTATTAATTAAGGTTTTAATTCAACATCTGCCAATACCCTGATCCTGAACACCCAAAATACAGTCAATTATTGGTGTTTTTAAATAGTTTTTATCACAATCAGAGCTAAATGAATGAAGAACAATAGAAAGAAGGAATGGATACTACATATAATTCACTGGAAAGAGTCAAATGAGGGCTTGAAGAATGTACGTAATAGGATGACGTGTGTTGAAAATGAGAGTAAAGCCAGAATGACGTAGATATGTGAAAAAAAAAGCTTTATCTCCAATGTTTCTTTCAATTGTGTGCATGCACCAAAGCTGCTACTCAGAGCCTGTCCCTGGTTGTGTTTGTATTAGTATTTGTATTAGCATTTGCGTCTCATCCTGTGCAGCTGGGGTCGTCCTCCGGCTACTTAAAGGAATAGCTGTGATACCTCTGGGTCTTTATTTGCAGCCTGTTGAATATGCAATCGTCCTTTTGTTGGCGCTGAGGAGGGCTGTGTGCTCAAGCTCTACGACTAAGTGACAGGACAAATATAACCCAGCACGCATGTGGACACACACACACACACACACACACACACACATGGCTGTGTGATGGCAAGCCCCTCTGCCAGGATAAGCAGGAATCAAATCACTTATTCCAACTATGTTGTGCTTCTAATTTGTTGATTATGGTGTTTAAATCATACCGGATAGTGGTTAGACCCAGTGACATGCCCCTGCTGTAAATATGTGTGGTGAGCGTAGAGGCCGGCCAGGTGTTTTCAGTGGCTGCTCACATCTCCCACTGATCATCATCCAAGCATAAAAGAAACATCTCGTCACTGAAATTAAGATTGAATTCTCGCAGTCCTCAGAATTATTGCCATATAATTCTACGTGTTATTGGAATTATTTAAGAACTTTTCAACCAAATAATAATAATAATAATGATAATAATGATATTGACAAACTTTTGGGGAAAACGCTCCATCTCTGCATATACTTTCCTGAAACGCTGCTGTTGCACATGCAACCATATTCACCTGGGATTTGGCAGATGTATTGCTGAGCGTTGCCCGTAATAGCAATCTAACTTCATTGTCTGTCCATAAAAAAATGTCTGTGTCCACGTTGTTGATGTTTATGGCGTGTCGTTCTCTGCGTGTAGTTTCATTACAACAACAGACAAGCGCACCCACTAGTGGTCCAACATGAGAACTACCTCATTGAACTACCTCATTTTCAGCGTTTCTGCTGTTTCTGACTAAACATTGCCATGTAAACGCGAAACTTTTCTGAAATGAAAATGCAAAAATTTACTTCAAACGTTGTCGTGTAATATCTATGTAACAGAAACATTTAAGTATACTGTATTTATTTATATTGTGGATTATGTTAGTGCAATATGTCACAAGAAATTCCTGCAAGATTAATAAAGTATAAAGTAAAGTATTAGTAGTTCTATTTTGACTTAATACGTGTGAAATATATGCCTACAGACCGATAACAAGACATTCACGGTCTGCAGAAACAATAAGGTGATTGGGGTCCTTTATATGGATTTATCACAAATTTCTTCTTAATTCTACCATATTTAGAGTTTTGTGTACATTTAAACAATTCAAAATAAAATGTTTATGCCTCCAGATTGTCTTAAAATAATGCAAAAAGACCATTTTAAAGGATTTGCTGCAGCAATAAGTAAATCATTAGCTGTAACCTTATTCGCCATAACCATTTGTAATGGGAGTGTTTCCTCTTACTCTGCACTATGCTGTTAGCTTGTTCTGCACACGGGTACTCATCTCTCATCAGGTTCTCCTTTAAAATCTTTTTTTTTTTTTTTTTTTTTTAAAAGCACAAACACATTTTATATTTAGTCTTCTTAAGAGTTGGAAATGTCTCCTGAGTGCTGCCTTCTGCCACGTTTTCACCTATTTATTTTCAGTATTTCAAAGCAGAAAACACACTGAACCATCATTGCTTTGTTTCATTCCTGCAAGCAGATCACTCAAATTTCAGTTTCAGGTCAGGTTCATTAAACAAGATTAACAATGTAATAACTGAACTTGTGAATCTAAATGATCAATACTCCTAGTCAGCCACTCAACAGACACAAATGATGACATAATATTGCAAATTTCTTATCAATGTCCCTTTTTGTCCAGAAAGATTGAAAACATGACAAGACTAATGAGAAGTTCTTAAAAACATTGGAAGTGAGATGCAGTATGATGGCTAAAGATACTAAAGTCTATGTTGTGGTGAATATAGTACCTGGTTTTTTCTGGATTGAAAAGAAAAGTATCTAACAACCTTGTTTCATCTTAAATCAAATTGCAGTGTTTTTTGTTTTTTTGTTTTTTTTAATATCAGCTCACACAGTATGCACTTGTGTTGCTCTGCAAAAAAAAAAAGCAGATTGTGAGGTATTAGCATTAAGCTATCCTCAGTAGATGTCAGTATTAGGGAGATAAATACCACTGTTGGAATTTCCAAAGAGTTCCTGAGATTTATGGATCTCTTCTGTGCAGCAGGCATTGTATGAAATCTTTTTCAAGTGTTTTGGGCGACATACATGCTTACACATGCTTGCACACACGCACAAACAAACTCCATCCATGCCTTTAAGGCTGAGCTCCAGCAGCTGCTACCATGGCTGTAGTGTAAGAAGCCGCATGGTTGCGGTTGGATCATGATTTATAGAGGAAAGCAACCCGAAAGAAAAAAAA
>OMNM01044194.1:0-10566 GCA_900302745.1 Parablennius parvicornis
CCGCTGGAACTATTCTGTCTAAATGCTCTGTAGGAAATTAATAAATCATACATAATAGTGCAAGGATACATCTTAAGTCATGAAAATGACAATGAATTGTTGAAAAAGTTGACATTTCTTTTAAAGAAAAAAAAGTCATTAAAGCAGCAGTCTCTGAGCAATGTTTCTAATTATAGTCTTCAAAACACTATTCAACCATTATGTCACATGTTAGCACAACAACATATATTGCTTAGCTCAAAGTGGCTGGTTTTAAAAGCAATTTATTCAGTAATCAATGTGCATGTTAGTACAATTTTGAATATTATTTAACCTCAGAGCAAAAACTATAAGTATTCACAAATTTTTAACGTTGGACCAAAAGGTTGAAATTTGATTGCAATATTAAGGGGAACAAACAGCCGCCATGTGATGTGACTGTAACAATTCCTTGTGCTTCTATACATGATTGCATCTAATGGATGTCTTCTTCATAGAGTGTGTATCTTTACACCACAACACCATGAACAATATGAAATTGGTGAAGCATTAATAAAACTAAACAATCATGTCAAAAACATCATGGTCAGACTATTTCTTGATTATCTATCAATAGTTGTTTGCAGTTGAGGAAAAAATGAAGAGGTTACACCATCGAACTAGGTAAGGAAGTGAGGAAGGTTTAGACCATCGTGAGACAGGTTAGTTTTACCCTACTGATGATGTGTTGATGCAATAGCAAGCAGAGCAAGATTACCTGCACCAATGGGAAATGTGACGGCTAAATTACATGACATCTTGGCATATCGTCTCTATATACTGGTCTGGATCAAAATGATGAACTGTGGTCAAGCTGCTGTCATCCAAAGTGCTGTACAGTAAGACTGACTAGGTCATCAACAGATTAAAAAATGCCATATAAGGAGAAAAAACATTTTCAATGAGCCAAAAGTCAAGCAAAAGCGCATCATTGGCAAGATTTAGAAACAGGCAACGTTGCTTTAAATTTGATGTGTAAAGAAGGCAGTGTGTCTTCTACAGTCAACATTGTGTTTAAGCCTGAATTTTGCAAAGACTAGAAGATGTTGGTCAGCATAACGAGTGATCCCAAAACCACGTGAGAGATGAGACGGAGCAAGCACAACATGATACACAGGGACAACAAAAATTCTAAATCGATCCTGAAAAGGACAAAACACCAGTGGAAGGAGGCCAGGCCAGAAGTCATGTGATCTTCCTCAAGTTTAGAGACAAATCTGCGCCCTGCTTGATGCAGGAAAAGGAGATCTGTGGTTAAGACTGTCACACACACATAAACAAGAATTTATAAACTCAAAATATAGCTCATTGACTGAAGTGGAATTGGCTACTATTTTTCCATTTCATTTTATTTTTCCATTCCATAGTCCGTAAACCTGTATTTGACCCCTGCAGGTCAAAAGCAGCATAGAAGATGGATGGATGTCGGATCATCACCTGTTCAGGTCTTATGGCTGTCAAACAGGTCCATCAACAAACTAGATTTCTCAAATCATAAAGTGCTGTTCTGATATGTTGAAAATTATCAGAGTTATTTATGTGAGCAGGAAATAATTTGATTTATGTTCACTGAAGTGTCTGTGAAAAATCACCCACAGCAGTGATGACCATTGATGTTTAGGCCCAGTCTGCTTCAAGGTGAGCGCCTTGTAGAGCCATGCTATCAAGATCAGTAGCTTATCACACTCATTAGACGTCTACTTGTATCTGATTTCATTAATCAAGCATGGTCCAAGTTTTTCTTTCATGACCTCAGCTTTAAATAATGGCAGGCCTCATTGAGTCTGGCCCTGAGGCCATGAATCTGAACATTCTGTTACTGATCCATGCTCCATTTTAACCCATCATGCAGCCTGAAGATTGTATGCCAGTGTGTGAGGGGATGGCAGTTTGCAAGGAGGAAAAAAGAAGATGAAGAAAACGACCTGGTGTATTCTTCATCCCTCATTATGTAAAAGAAGTCAATCTTATGACACATACCGTGTGATAAGACCAAGGGAAAGGTGCTGGCAGCCACTCATGTGCTGTTTGCCCCGGAGCACATAGCGATCAACACTTCCTTCTCTCCTCCAACACTACACATCCAAATTGATTTGGTATTTTGGTGTTCATAACAAGGCAGACAGTCCAATTCCAAGTGAGTAAATGACATTTTGAATTGACGCCAAGTGAGACATGGCTACGAATGGTGCCCCATTACAACAAATTGACCCCCTGCTTGACAAAACAACCAAGGCAGAAGAATATCTGGATGTTAATTTACTGCCTGTCATGTCAGGCATTGTCCAGTAAATCAAGGAACATTTATAAGGCGCGGAGGGCATTACTCGCCCCTACACACAAACATCCTAAAGCAGTAGATTACCTTTGTAGTGGGTGATGGGCTGACAGGTTTACTTTACCCTGCTATACATTCCCTCCATCCTCTTCATTATCGCTTCATGAGGCCAAATTGACAGTCAGCTCTTAGAAAATGAACACGGGCACTGACTGTTTACAAAACGTGACTGCAAGCTAATGCAATGTAGGCAAAGCAGCAGCATCTCTGCAAGTCTTGCCATATCCATATCGTGAGACTGCCTTCTTTATCATCATTAAAGGCAGTGTATTCAAGCACCTCAGTTGCTATATCTATGAATTTTGCTTTTAAATACAAGTTAGTAAAAATGTGTACACAGGTGGAAAGAGTTTCTTCAAAGATGTGATCATACCTAAAAGTGAAAACAAGACAGGGGTGCCATTAGAGCAACAGCACAACAGAAAGTCAAACCTTCAAAGACTGAAAATAACAAAAATAATAAGAATATGTTTTTCCTGACCATGGTAGTTATTAGGAGAGAAAGCTATCTCAGCAGCTAACAGTTTGAAGTATGCAAATCAATGTGGTTGTTGTGACTGCTGACATTTTTAAGGGATTACAGCGGCCTCGTTTATACATCTTACAATTCTGCTCCTGCAGAGTCAGCCAGCATAGATAGAAGCCCTGGCCAGGGCTCTAATGTGGCCCAGATGCTGGACAGAGCTGGGCGAAAGGCCACATCCAATCAACAGCACCACCAGACGATGTGAAAGACCAGTGGGCGAAAAGAGATGGAATTGGATGGCAAGCAGCGGCGTACAAGGAGAGGGCGAAGCAAGGCAGAATGAGAGGTTGAATCTCATCAGTTGGCTTTTAAAAGATGAGTCACCACAGAGCAGATTATTGCACAACATCCAGGACAGTGGGTTCAGACGATGGGAACAAGTGTCCCAAATCACAGAGAAATTGGACAGAGAGATTACCGAGTTCCACCAATGATGAAAAGCAATGACCGCGAGCAAACATGGCGATGGGATGAGTTTGCTCAGATGGAAGGTAGGGAGCAGGAGGGGCGAGTGTCACTTGAGAAGGACAGGCCTGGCGGGCGGTAGTGGGGGGGCATGGTGGTGCAGGGTGGTGATTAGAAAAGACAAGGAGTGGGGTGTCAGCCAGCAGGCTGGCAACATTTACCTGCATCACCACTTGTTGCCACGCTAGCGGTTGGCTGGTAGGGGGGTTGGGAGGCAGATTGGCACGCTCTAGCTGCAGGGTGACATTGCGACGCTCCTCCTCAAGGGCTCGGGTCAGCTGCTCAAAACGGGCCTCCTGCTCTTTCACTGAGGCCAGGATGCTGGCAGCTGAGCGAACATCATAGTCCTCCATGTCCACTGTCGATTGAGGTTGTACAGATCTTCCAAGTGAGGAAGGGAGGGAAGAGAAGGAGGGGGAGGAGGGGGCACCAGATCAATAAAAAGCACCCCTGCACCGACAGGCTGGACGAGTGGTATCAACAGTTCTGACACATGCCTCAAGCTCAAAAACAAACACAGGACTTATTTACAAGCCAAGATGAGATACTGATGATTTGTTGTAAAGCATAAGACAGAATGACTCTAAGTCTAATTAACGAAAACCAACATGACACATTCCAATAGAATAATTACTGTGGCTGACTGGATAACTGAAGGGAGGCACTGTCACAGCGAGGGAGTCTATCAGTATCTGACAAATCTGTTTAACTCTGTGGTTTCTTCAGCCAATACCCTGAAGGGACCGCAATCAAATTCTGCCCACAAAGGGTGAGTACATGGGGAAGTCTCTGATCCTCCAGTCCAGCACAGCAAATAAACTAATGAAGAAACCCTGCTGGGTTCCAATTATGCATTTGCTTTCAGAAGTTTAAGTCTTTCTTGTAATTATTGCAATTCTGGCACCACAGATGAAATTCATTACAGTTTTGCTAAAATATCAGTGCAGCAAAACGGAAACTTAATCCACAAATTCCAAGAAGACAGCAAAGGGAATGAAGTGGCACAGTGGTGACTCACAAAAACAAAGATTTTTGTTTCTGGACAATCAAAAAGGTGGAAACAAATGAACAACCATAGCCAGCATGGAGGAACAACGCTGTCATTCATTAGTCATGCACGGAGCCATAATGCTTTCTGACACACACAAGCACTGTTGCAGGCACAAATCCAGCACATGCAAGATTCCAACACAGCCACCCATACTGACACCCGGGTATCTCATACAGGCACACACACATCTATCATAAACAATCATGATTTCCAGATAACATTTGCAAGCCACAGAGCGAATCACTGCCACACACAAACGCTGATATCCATAACTTCTGATGACGTGATATCAAGGAGGTTGACGACACAATAACAAATGAGGCTGGAAAAGACCGATCCCTGGCAATACAGACCTAGTAGATAAGCAGGCAGAGAGGTGTTAGAAAACAGACATCCCCCACTCTAACACAAGCAGAAGGATGAATCAGCAAGAAGGACTGAGAGCTGGGAGAAAAGGAAATAAAAAAGAAGACAAAAGAAGAAAATTAAAGAGATTAAAACAGAACCAAACCAGTTTGTTCATTGTGATTGTGTTGATTTATTCTCAAGCAATTTTAATCTTTCAACAATCCATGTTTCCATTGTGTATAACGTCTATTTTAAGCCTGACTCGGCTCGTGGCAAACAAGTACGCTGTCGAGGTGTGATGTCAAATAATAAGAATGATCTGGTACCTTCAGTAATATTAAATATAAAGTACTACAGATTTGTGTGAAAATGCATGATAATTGTGTTAAATGACAATACTGTGGGAAAATGCTATAGTGTTAGGTCACTTTATAGTACACAAGTACCGTCCGTACTTTTCTAGTTGGGTTTCATTTGACTTGGCTAAGAAATATAGTAGTCTCTCTTGAAAGTAAATACTTAAGTCGTACAATTGAAAGTGTGCATATATGTAGAGCTGGTTGTATCGAGGAAAGGATAAACCATCCATCCTGTTGTGTTTCAGGTCTAGTATAGTTGAGCAAATGTTGCAGTATAATTTGAAAGCAGTTCAGATTGTTTGACAATACACACATTTAAACCGCCTGAAATCACATCTATTAAAATATTCTAAATAGTACATGGATATTACTTGTAAAGAATTTCATCATAATTCAATATACAATTTACAATAAATGTACAAGTTAAAACATATATATCCCTCATAAAACTGATATTGTTATCACAGCCAACTGTATCATGGTGTCTTTACCTCCATACCTGCTGATGTAAATATTTCTGCACACCTATTTACTTCTATATTTGGACAAAACTCAGTAATAATTGTATTGTATATATTTTTTTTAATGTTTATAATAGTTTTTATCTTTATTAAGCATTTTCTGATTCTTGTTCATCTGTTTTTGCTGCTGTAACAAGTGAATTTTCCCATTGTGGGATGAATAAAGTCAAATCTGAACTAATATTACATTTTTAAAATGTTCAGACAGTCCATTTTGTTATGTTTCCACCAAGTGTCTGAAAAACAGGGTTGTCTATGAAATAACCTTGTAATGATGAAATCCTAAAACTATGAGCATGTAGCAAATGTCCAGCAGACAGAATGGAGATTAAACTGTTCTATAAACCAGTGAAGATGAAGGTATATACGCCTTATTGCAATTGTTTCACAAATATTTTTTCCATAATTAGTTAACTTTGATAGTAAAAAGAGATGCATTTGCAATGAAGAGCAGCCCACAGGGGTGTTGTGTAGCAGCTGTTTCTCTGCTTTGCTGTATCGCCTTACTCGGTGGTGCCCTATAAGTACATGGCATCCATAGTGATGTGGTTACACATAAAATGCATTTACAGCAGAAAATCTCTTATCTGTCACCATGGCCATCTTCAAAACAATGTTGGCCTCTCGCAGATCACACAGTTCAAAAGATGGAAATCATATATTTTATAAATGTATTTATTATTTCAGAGTGTATTAGTCAATACAGAAGCATTTAACCCCATGACACCTGAATATATTTCCAATTATGAAAATAATAATAATAAATTGTGTTTTTGCTAAATTCTCAACTATCAGTGTGAAGGGGTTAATGTGTTTATCTGTTCATGTAGAATGATTGGCACACAGAAAACCTGCAAAGGAGAGTTTATGAGGGCACCTGATACCCTGAAGTCAAGCCATGCCTTGGTTACGATGCATTTAATTTTTTGAATCCATTTTACACTTGTCACCGACACATCACAGGAAAGGCGTCCATTTGTGTGTGGTTATATCGCAACGTTCTGGCCTTGGACTGCACGGCTGAGTGAGAGCGTGCAAACATGTTTTGTTAAAGAGTCAGCTGGAAAAAATAAAAACTACACAAAACGGGGGTGAACATGTCATCCCGATGTTAATTTAAACCCTGTAAGTCAAACAGCAACATTTATGTGATGAAGAATCATGTCCAGTGTATCACATATAGTGAGATGCAATATTAAAGATTCATGGTAAAATTGAAGGTAAGTGCTCATTTAGGCAGAGTTAACAAGGAGGAACCACACAAAAACCAAGAGATGACACAAAATCAGGTTTGATTGAAGCGTTTTGTTGTTGGTCGTGTCGCGGAAACTGAAAAGGAGGAGGCGTGGTTTGTCTCAGCAGGGGGACATCAATGCCGATGGAACCAATGGAATCACAAACGTGTATTAGAGAAACACACATGCATGTGTGTGTGAAGACTTTTCAGTCTTTATAGGACCCGGTGAAAGTGAGGCCCTTATTCCCTTTGAAGTGCACAATCCCTCTTTGATGTTGGATGCATGGTGATCATTTATTTATCCCTAGTCTCGTCTGAGTTTTCCTCTCAAAGCAAGATATGGCGAGGAGCCTTTGTTCCCAAAGTTAAACTTCACACTTTTCCTTTTAATCTCTCAAATACTTTATTTTCAATACAGGAATTCACCATTTTGAGAAATATTGTTCTTTTTGGCTGGTGAGAGTTCACAGCATGACAGTGCATCATCAGTGAAAAATTCGAAGTGGAAAGAGTGATTACCTTAAATCAAAATTGCAACGTGGTCTATTTTCAAAGCTGAAATGCTACTTGAGATAAGTGACAGCAATAGTGTTTCAAAAGCCTTGCTGATTGGACAAACCTGTTGACAGACCCTAATGATTCACACCCCTGAGGGTTGGGAGGGCATCGTAGCCATCGCTTCCTGAGTCATAAAGGGAATAACATGGCAGGCATGTCAGCTACGCCCAGCAGCTTATCATTAAACACCAACTTCTGGCCTGACTTAAAATAACCCAGAATGCACAGGGAGGGGCATCTGAAGAATTCCCCTCGGTCTCTATGACAGCCCTAGTTTTTTTTAAGGCTTCGCTTCAGCAGATGTTTGCTAATGGCCTGGGTCAGAGGGGATGAAAACATAGTCAAGGTCTGCAGGTTTAACCCTATCTGCAATTACACACGCCCTAGTTACTGTCAACTTTGTGTGGTGGAAACATAAGACAGTACAATTCCAAGGGCAGGAGTGTCATCAGCAGATGCAACACGGCACGTTTGCATGGAACAAGCAAGATAAAATTCATGGAAAACATTTGCGAAGTACCACAAGGAGAAGTGAGTAAGATTTGACCAATATTGTGATGTAGGCATATTTAATTAAGGTGGCGATCTGAGTTGGATTTCCATGTGAAATTTGCATGTTCTGTCTAAGTATGTGTGAGTTTTCCTCAGAAACATGTTCCAGAGGATGAGCGGTGCAAGAAAAGTTCCAAGAGATGTGGGTGTGTGAGCTTGCCCTGTGAGTGACCCCTGCCCTCACTTGTAGTGAGCTGGGATTGGCTCCAGCCCTCTCATGACCCCAAGTTAGATAAAGTGCTATAGAAGATGAATGGATCTTTAATTGAAAGAAGAAAAAAAACATGGTCCTGTTACATGTGTGGAATGGAAGCATGGGGGGTGGGAGCTTTTTTAGCCTTCAACAATAAACACACTTCAATACAAACCCCCTCTGGACTAAAAATAGCCCAGCGATAAATACATCCACACTGCTGTAACTTCAAGTGAGGATCAGCAGATGAGATGCAGTGGTGAATCACTTCAAAGGCTTGCAGAAAAATCTGGTAATAAATCTTTGGCTTAAGGTCTGTTGAACTCCGCTAAAAGAAATCCTCCAATGACAAAGCACGCTGCCATTATACAACTGTGTTGTAAACCAGCATGCGTTTGAGCTGATGTCAGGAAAAAGTAATAACAGAAATCGACGACAGTTTTGGGTATCTGAAGATGTTACACGAAGGCAGAGGTGACCAATTTGTAACTCAGTGGCAACATGCATTAGTTTGCTTGCTGAAATGTGAAATGTTAAACCTTTAAAGAAGGAGTTTCATTGTATGAATGACATATTAAATGGTTTTGAAGCTCACTCAAATGCATGGAAATTATAAATCTCTTCTGGCATTGTAAAAGACTTTGTGTTTTGAGGCAAGCTGACCAGAGCAGGCCGGCGTGACCAGCATTTAATCTTTTGTCTCTCCTGCTCCTTTGGTTCACTCTGGTGAAAAGCATCTTCAAACTGAGCCTTCAACTCACTTACAGCATGATTTATGGTTGCTGATGTCATATTCAGGCAGTTATTTCTGAATGCCATTTTGTCATTGTGGAAAAGTGCCAAACGCATCTGCAAAAAGTACCTGTCATTTAACCCGATGGACTTGATGTTAACCTCAACCTGCAGCCTTTAAGTATAATAGGAAAAGGTCAAATAATATGATCCTCTGCAATAAAAGCTATTCCTGAATGTAGATTTTACAGTGTAAGATCATTTGTAATTAGCTAACATCTAATTTAATGTCTCTTTCTGTGTATGCAATGTATAAAGGTTTCCACAATTACTAATATATTGATAATTCACTTTTGCTCTGTTTAAAGTATCAAACTAGAAACAGATGAGATCTGCAGCTACGAGGGAGGCTGAGGATTATGTAGCTGACATATCTTCAGGGAGTTGGATGGGGGCTATTTGGGGCGGGTGAGGGGGGAATAGGAAGTAAACAATGAGAATAATTGAGCGTGACCACTGGTGCCCAATATGGCATTAGAAACATTCACCTGATTAGGGACTTGCTTGGTGGCAAGGTCGCCCTGCTGTCCTTACCGTCAATTTGCCCCTTACCAGAGACAGCTCAAATTAATTTTCAGCCAAAACCCATCTGATACCCACAGAGGATGCAGCTCTCAGATGCACAATTGGGTGCTCAAAAACACCTGCTCCTCCTCCGCGCACGTGTGTGTGTGTGTGTGAGTGTGTGTGTGTGTGTGTGTGTGTGTGTGCGAGACTGACTGAGCATGAAAGTATTAAATGCTAACCATCAGGTTTGTATTTTTTTTTTAAAAGAAAAAAAAATTGACTTTCAGTGGAGCAAAAAATGAATTTGATCAAATGTTTTTAGAGTACAAAGACAAATCTTTCAGTTGCACACTGAGCCTGACGTCAAGTATTCTGGAGTAAAAGATTACGAAGCAAAGTGGTGGAGCTGTACATGGTTGGTAGCAAATCCATCTTCAGGTGTTAATTTCTGTACTTTTAGGATGAAAACAAAAATGGAGAATAGATCTAATTTAGGATGAAGATGTTCAGACATAACTGAATTTAACTCAGCAGTGTTTTCACTTGGTTTCGCTTGGCTGACGAATTTGACTCATTCTGACTCTTTGCACAGCATTTCCAGTAAAAACATTTAAAATGTGGCTATATAAAAAAGTTGTATTTTCCTCCATTTACACAGAGATGAATCATTTTCCAAAAGTTGCACTTTCCCCCGTTTACTGTACGAGATGGAGTCAAAGCGATTTCAAAAATGTTGTGTGAATTCTGGTTCAACTCAAATAAGGTTATTTTAGCCAATTAACTAACGGCTCAGAATCAGAACACTTTGTCATTATATGTGCGATTTTATGAAATTGCAGGTGCTGCTCCCTTTGGATCAATGAAACACTTATAAAATCAATAATACATGTTATTATATACAGATATAGAGATAGATAGATAGATAGATAGATAGATAGATAGATAGATAGATAGATAGATAGATAGATAGATAGATAGATAGATAGATAGATAGATAGATAGATAGATAGATAGATAGACAGACAGACAAAAATAGTAAGTTTAAAAGAGTTAGAAAGGTAAATGGTTAAACAGAGACACTTTATAAAAACAACATGAGCA